>JASFAT010000403.1:0-305650 GCA_031353405.1 Baronia brevicornis
GGCGAACCTCTCCTGGTCTTCTTGGAATAATTTGCGGTATTGGGCTACTGCCACGGGGCCGTCCTCTTTTACCGATGATAATTTTCTTCCTCAACACCAGACTTTCAGCCAGCGGACGACGAAAGTGAAGCAACGTGAGTTGTTTATTCTTTGGTATGTCTATCAACGCATTGTCAGTTTGGTACTCTCGGTACGCCTGCAATACAGCTAAATCAGAAGCATGAAATATCATGCGAAGAGTCCATTTTTTTGATTTTATGAAGGTTCTGTAGTAGCTCATGCGTTGATCTAAAAGGTCAACCCCCATTGCGTGATTGTATTTCCTGACCACTTCGGGGCGTTCAATGTCAATAAATTTCTTGTCTTTCTTACACCACCTGTTGACTAAATCTTTTTCACCAATACCAACAAAATTAGAAGCAAGATGGGTAATCTTATTATCCAGCCACTTGACCACAGTTACATCTTCGTCAAAACTACTTACTTCTTGAGAAAATCCTGTACTGTACTGACCATTACACCGTCCGGGTCGTCCTGACTATATTTCAAATGAGGCTGCCTTTCAAATTGAACCGTGTACGTGATTGAAGAATTAGAGGCGGCAGTGGTCACTAACGCCTGACGAACTTTCGAAGCATATTGTTTTTGTTTCAAGGCGCCGGATTGTAAATTGTACAAAGGAGATACTTTGCTCATTCGCCATTGTCTTTCATTATATATTGCTGTAAAAGAAGGACAAAATATATTTACGTATACATTAATATGTAAAATTATTAGGTAATACAATTTTATATATTAATGTGAATATATATATAAAATTGTATTACCTAACAATTTACCTTAATATATCAGATGTTTTTTGTTATCTTACCAGCTAAAGGATCATTAATATAACTCATTCTGCTTATATTAATATTTGTTAATATTTGAACTGAATAAATATAAAAAAGTGTCTCTCGAAATAGTATAAATCGAAGCGATTTAACTTTCCTGTCGGTTATATTGTCTAACCGTTAAGATTTAATCTAGTTGGCTACAGGCAGTAGTGTCGCCAACTCTTAGAAAATATTTTATTGAAATCTATGTTTACAAAATGGCAAAATGTGTTAAAGTTTACGAAAAATGCTCGATATCAACATTTAATTGTATGATACTAAAGTGTAACACATGATTAACCAAACCGTTTAGCATAATCGCTCTATGTATCATGTAATGAAAAGAGCAACATTATGTTATAGTACGTATATTTTATCTAGAAAAATGTTTGCAAAAAAATTATTTTAACATACATTTTTAGAAGAATGTACTTTTTATTTATTAAAGTAGTAGACATTTTTAAAATGAAACATTGAATTTTAATAGAAATAAATATATATATTTTGTTTGTATTAATTCTTTTAAGGGTAAGTCTCTGGTACGGTCTGGTGATAAGTTATTCATATATTAACCAGTCATTTTGTAAAACAAATATTTATAGCCTCGTTTCTATATTCTTGATTAAATGGAGCCGAAGATGGAATCTGTTCGGAATTTATATTATAAATAACGCAATAACTTATAACGTCAATATGAATCTAATTGGTTAGTTGAAGTTTTTCTCAAAAAGGTCTTAAATGATTTATTACTGTTATATTAGACCCAAAAAAATATTTTTTGAGACCTAGAAACCGCAGTTTTTTATAAAAGTATAATTTTCCTATTTTTTTTTATATATTCACGCCTATCCCCCGCAGGGGTTGGCAGAGACCACAGAGCTCCATCAGCTGCCATTCATCGCAGCGAAACGGCTCGTCAGTGGTCGCTTTTCGCCCTCGTGAGAAACAGGACGTGACGGGTAGCGAACCACGTCACCATCATTTTCGACAAATTAGGTATATTAAATTTGTCTTAGTAAATCCCACGAGCCGCAAGGGAGGATGGAGGTCAGCCCCAGCAGAGCCCTGCATGCTGAGGTAAGGCACCATAGTCCCCGGGGGAGCCCGACCCCGGGACGATCGGCACGCTTGCGACTAGGCTCGCCCCTAGCCATGCATCCATTGGCATGGCAGACCGTGGATTGGCGGAGAGGAAGGGAAAGGATAGAGAAGAAAGGAAGGGGCAGGAAAGGAAATACGGATTGGGGGGGGTTACCAGACTCGGAATAAACATTTATAAATCCATATAAATATTTATTTCTTTTCTGTTTTAATGTTTTGAAAACCCAAAGAAAGAAAAAAACCACATTACACATTACACAGTATTTACGGAATGGAATACAAAACCACTTCGTCGCGGCACTGAGAAAGAAACGGCGTCAGTCCATATAATCATTTATTTACTCTAACAATAGTATACAGTAACAGCGATCATAATAATTTACACGTCGGAGCGACGAAGGAGGCGGGAGCGTATTTACAACAGGGCTGCGGGGGGCGACGGGCGCGGTGCGGGGGGCGCGGCGCGGGTGCGCGGGGGGCGCGGCGCGGGTGCGCGGGGCGCGCGGCGGCTCGCTCAGCACCTGCGGACAGCGGACAGCGGACACGTCAATCACGTCACACAGTACGTGCGCACGGAGCGCGCGCCGCACGTTTGGCAGTCCCTGTTTTGTTTGGTGTGCTAGACAATAAGTGAGCGTGTGTGGTGAGACACCGGCGGGCGCGGCGGCCGTGGTCAGCGACACCTGTGTCGAGGCGATGGTGCGTCGAGGCGGGCGCACCGACGTCTGCTGAGGCCGAGCACTCCCGGCATCGCGGCGAGCGGGTCAACTATAACACGCACAGTATGCGGCGCTGGCGCTAGTTTTTGTTAGGAATTGAGAGGGTGTAGACGTACCGCGGCGGCGGCTGGTGCGGCGGGGGCGGCAGCAGCAGCGGCGCGTGGGGCGGCGCGTACAGCGGCTGGTGTGGGTGCGCGGGCGGCACGCAGCGCATCAACTCGTGGTAGAGGTTGAGCGCGTCGACGAGGTCGGCGGAGAGCTGCGTGAGCCGCGCGTGCCGGCGGTCGGCGCGCTCCAGCGCCGTGTCCACCAGCGGGCCCATGGCGTGCACGCGCGCCTCCAGCCGCCGCAGCGCCGCCTCCCCGCCCTCCGCCTCCGCCGCGGGGTCCGCCTCGTGCAGCGCAGCCAGCGCCGCATCCATCGCCGCCTCGTCGATGCGCACCTCCTCCGCCCCGCCGCCGACACCACCTTCCTCCGCCCCCGCGAACTGCACGCTCTTGCCGCCGCCACTGGCGCGCGTCTCCACCTCTGCAACCGACACGACAAACAACTCAATGATGTGAAAAGAAATACGCGCATGACTTATGTACATATATAATATATACTGACCGGGGCGGGCGGGCGGCTCGCTGAGGTCGGCGGTGACGAAGTTCGCGGGGAACAGGCCCTCGCCGCGCTCGTTGTGCCCCTTCCACCAGTTGGGGTCGCTGGAGTCCGTCACGTGCACTGCCACACACACACACACACTACATATTAATAGTCTCATTCATAAACGTTAATCAGATTTTAAGCAACTCTTTAATCTCTTAGGCGCGGCTGAATTTTGCACGGGGCCGCGTCACTGTGCGGCAGATGTGAGAGTGAACAAGTGTGAAGCAATACGTGACGATGATTGTTTAGTTTAAACGGTTAACGAGTGCCCCTCCCCCCCCATAGTGGCGCGACTTTCAGGAGGATGGCATCCGCTAAAGCCACCACAGTGGCGCGTCGCGTCTAAGAGGTTGAACCATGTTTAACAAAAATTGCATTCACAGACAGTGTTCAAAGCTAACCGTCTGCTTACATCTGTTAGTGACCGCGCCCCCGGCGGACCGCTTGTTCCGGCGGAGCGTTGTCCGGTCGAGCCGCGCGTTTTTTCAACTAATTCCTAGAGAAATATATTTATTGGTTTCTTGTTTTGCGTTTAAAACTATGCAACCTTTGCTTGTTAATTATGATTTTTACATTATTTTAAGCCATACGCCAAAACCAAACAATACAGCTGCAAAGCGTGCGGCGTGCAGCGTGCACGCACCGCGCGGCATGGAGGGGGGGATGTGTTCAGTAAGTAGCTGTCAAATTAAAGAGCCTCGCCCCCGTGTTCACAAGAGCGTCACCTATTTCGCCGGCGAGGAAGGTCAGCTCGTTGTCCTCGGCCGCCTCGAAATCGTAGAGCGCCCGCACGGTGCGCGGCGCGGGCGGCTCCGGCTCGACGCGCGGGTACAGCGCGCCCGCCGCCCCGCCTCCCCCGCCGCCGGCCGCCGGGGCCTCGCGAGCCGCGGGTCCGGTCTCGCGCAGGGACAGTGCGATGGCGCGCGCCAGCTCCTCCTGCTCGCGCTGCGCGGCCGCGGCGGCGGGGGCGGCGGCGGTGGCGGCGGGCGGGGGTGAGGGCGCGTCTCGCTCGCCCAGCTCGGCGCACAGCTTGGCGTGCAGCGACGGAATGAGGTCGAGCTGAGGGTCCCCGCGGAACTCGCCGGCGGCCCACTTTCGCAGCAGCGCGCGCAGCCGCTGGGCGACGGGCGGCTGAGCGCGCGCCAACAGCCGCCGAAACTCGAGCTCGAAGTCGCGCGAAGCCACCTCGAGCAAAAAGGCGCGGCCGCAGTTGGCGACGCAGGCGTCCAGCAGCGTGGCGGCGAGCACCTGCACGTGCGGGTCGGGGTGCGCGAGCCGCCGCAGTACGGCGCGGAGGCAATCGCGCGCGGCGCCCGCCGACGCGCCCGCGCGGTCGCAGATCTCCATGATCAGCCCCCACTCCTCGCTTGTGTTGTTCTCGCTGGTCGCGCGCTCTGCATACACACACACACACATACATACACCCTGACACACGAGACAACACACAAACTGACGAGACAGAATACAATGCAACATGTTGTCTACAAGGAGCTCATGAAAGTGAAATACAAATTGCTCTTTACATCTGTTATTTACTTATGGCATTATTTAGGGTTGAGTCTAAGGACATCAGTATGATGGTGACTTGTACTCTAATACATGATGTGAGTGTGTGTATATAGTGTAGTTCTATAACTTACACTTGGAGACCAACAGCAAATCTGGGCTGACATAATAGGTCAAGGCAAAAGTATTTTCGTATCGTTCATACAAATTAAAATATTTTTTTTAACAACACCATGCACATAGCATCACTTTGTTCCGAGTCAGGACGGGCTTTGCCACGGTCGAATTGCAAATGGAAACACATTGCCTTAGGTTTCTCTCAGTGAGATCATGTGGTACCCAAATGTCAAGTTTTTTCTTGTACTTGTACAACCTAATGTGATGGAGGTTAACAATACAATAGTTGACAAACTGATCAGTTCAATAGTGAAGTTACCACATTCAGAGTCATTGGTCGCAAACTAATTCCCACATAGAGATAAATACATGTATGTTGGGCTTACAGGTATATATTACATGTTCCATCTTTTGGGTGTATTAAATGTATATGTACTTATAAAAAATTGTTTATTTAACATTGTGACTCTTCATATATCTATTGAATAATATGAAGTGTCATGTATGAAGTTGCAGACCCCCCCCACAACCATGATCCCGTGCCCCAGAGCGAGTGCACTAGGTGCTGCAACCTACCATAGCTCTCACCGTTGCATATAACAAAAGACAAACTGAGTTTACATAATACTGTTTGTAGTTGATAGATGTTTGCTGTGATAACCTCACTGGGAGAGGTTTCTACTATAACAATATACCCTGTACAAGTTAGCTTGATTTTTTTGACAGATGTGAATTTTTCTGATCGACAATCAGTTGGATGGATGGGACACGATTAACAGACAGTATACAGTATAGACCGATGTAACATTGTACAAGCATCTATTATTTTCAGTGTTCCTATTTAAATTTTACTTTGAAGCAATACAAAGAAAATTTTCAGATAACACTTGAATCTTTAGGGACTTTTATGTCATAAGTATTTTTTTATTTTTACAATTTTTAAAATCATTAAATTAAGAAAATAATATGTTCGTCATTGCAAAGTTATGTTGATGAGAAAAATTTACATCTGTCAAAAAAATCAAGCTAACTTGTACAGGATATTGTGTTTACCTACTGTTTTGAGGTATTTTTATTGAAAAAGTAGCAAAAATTATAAACTGAACACTTATTTAATATTTTAAGATAAGAGTGCACAAAGATGAATAAAGCATAGACACAACAAGCACACTTGTATACTCTCAGGTAAAACATTCAATTGCATACATAAGAAGGACTAAGTGACATAACTATTAATGTAAAATATATCATTATGAGGCAAAAATATTTTAGTTTTTACTACACTAATTTACACCCTAATATTTAAAAAATAAAAACAATACTTAAAAGTGTAGATCAGCCTATGACTAAAGCAAAAATAACCAAATTTATAAACCAAGTGTGTGAAAAAAAGAAATTCTCTGTTTCTGTGTTTGGAGTTGACACAAAACATTAACAGAAAGGAATGTATTAGCCAGTGAGCATCTCAACCTCACCGAGTGAGTACAATTCACTGCACAACACAATGTTATTGCTAACCATAATTGAATAAGTCTTTTAACAAATTAAAAAATATCTAGATTGGTATTCTCCAAAAGGAGAATATCTTTAGTTTTAATAATATATAAGGTACTCCAAAATAATATAAGTTATACACAGATCACTAACATTGGAAGAGCCTAGATGTGTAAATGTAAAGGGGGTGGGTGTGTGAGGCAGCTCTTGGTATTGGAGTGAAAATACAAAAATGAATAGTTGTGTCGACAAGGGCGATTTTCTTTGCAAAATTTTAAGAACTGATTGTTCATATAATATATATATTTAACATAAGCTAGGCTCTTAACTAATTTTTCGTTTCATTAACACATAACTTCGCAAAGAAAGGTAACAAATACGGTGGAAAACTGCTCGGCAAGAACAAAAATGTATTATAATGTAACAAAGACAAAGATTAAATGATTATTAATTTAGTAATAATGGTCACAAAAACGTACCAACATCCTGATCAAAAGGCGAAGAAGTACCAAATATACCCATTTTTACTTATCATAAGTATAGTTAAAGAAATAACATGAATCACTTCATCAATTTATAATTTGTAACAGGAATTACTAATTTAAATTCTGCAATTACTAATTTAATTTTGTTGTATTGTTAGTAAAGTCTACTCGCTTTGTGATGTGTGTGACATGTATGATAATCACTTTTTTAACTTAGTGTTACCAAATCTAATTTCCTTTTTACCCCAAACTAATCAACCTTAAATATAATACAAAAAAAATGTTGGAAAAAATAAATATTTTAAGTAACATAATTAAATAATAAAACTTTAATTTTGAAACTCTTTTACTTTAACCTTTTTTGAAGAAATAAATGCATATTAATAATAAATTATAATAATATTTTATCAATATTTTATTCAATATTTTATCAAAATATTGACTTTGCTACTATACTAATACTTTATTAAAAATTTAATAAGTTATTACATAACTGGCAATTACTTATACTATTATGCCAATGCCAATGTCAAGTAAAATATAATAATAACCAATCTCTTGAAATGTAACCTCTTATCACGTTATGTCTTGATAAAATGGTGGCTATTTTACCAAACCTTCTATGGACTTTTTTAGTCAACTTAAAAAGTTACGATACACGCATTTACTTCATATCACTTCACTTATACATCTTAATACAACTATATTGTATAATACGCCACCACAATTAAATATAAGATTATGGAAATGAAATAAAAACACAAGGTCACTAATGTAATTGTCACGTTAAGTCTTGATAAAATGTTATGGTATGGACAGTCAAAAGTTTTACTTAGCCAAGATCCGCGACAAGCAAAACAATAACAGAAAATTAATAATGCGTGTTTTTCCGTTGGGTTTAGTGGATTATTTGGAACTTTAAACCAAAAACTTACCGAAAATCGGCCATCAACTCTCCACCCACCAACCACTATACACAACGCCAAACACACACTATCACTTTTCCATCTTGTACACGACACGTGTTTCGCCCCAACACGAGGCATCTTCAGGTATAGTAGACTCTACGGAAGACAACCGAAAAGTAACGCCTGACTCCATTAATAATCTTAAAAAGGCTAGCATAGCCGAACAGGCAAGACTCTACATCAAATTAACAAAACTACATCGTATTGCTGTCCAAAATGTTTGGTTCACTTTTCGGTTGTCTTCCGTAGAGTCTACTATACCTGAAGATGCCTCGTGTTGGGGCGAAACACGTGTCGTGTACAAGATGGAAAAGTGATAGTGATAGTGTAGTGGTTGGTGGGTGGAGAGTTGATGGCCGATTTTCGGTAAGTTTTTGGTTTAAAGTTCCAAATAATCCACTAAACCCAACGGAAAAACACGCATTATTAATTTTCTGTTATTGTTTTGCTTGTCGCGGATCTTAGCTAAGTAAAACTTTTGACTGTCCATATAGTGATGGATTTCCGCAAAGTAACGCCTGACTCCATTAATAAAATGTTATGGACTATTCTGCTACAAAGTCCCAAGTGTAGAGGTAAACGTGGAAAAAATCTAAGAACGCCAGATCCCACACTAGGATTCCCTGTGTTGTGGGAAACTAGGCTCTTCCCTTCATAAATAATAAATAAATATCAAAACAGTAGAGAAAAACAGTTTTCATTTTGATGTTTTATTTTTTAAACTTTATATATATAATGTGATTATTCCGCCGCAGTTACTGTATTTATAAGTATTATTACGATTGTTAAGATGAATTCAAACATAAGATTGATTTAAATTTTCTTTATTTAATTGTTAAGTATCCAAACGTGTTCAGCGAGACGAGACGTCTCCTACGGCGGCTGCACTTCCACTTGACCACCAGCTTGTTAAGTTCGAAATGTCCGACGACACCCACACAGAGCGACTCTCACGATCGACTGCACTCTCATATTTTTACATTGAGAACATTGAGAAGCGACGCGCCCTCCACCCGTCAAGCGCATTTTGTTCGTTTTTAAAAGTCCGTATGTTTTCGTAACGTCGTCTGAGTCGCCGATGTCTGAGTCTCTTTGATTTGAATTTGAATTACAGGCGTTCGGCACACCAGTTGGACAAAAATGAAGAACCAAAACGTACCCCAAAGAAGCTAGTGGTTTGTTTGGTGGTCTATCATTATAGCAGGGCAATCGATAACGGAATCGGTTAGAGAAAATGTCGATGCGATTGCAGACTACCGAACAGGGGCAGAAGAGCACGACACTCGACCACACGCTGCAGAGTCCACGTTACTGCAGCCGCAGGAGCTGGACGTAGAAACTGTTTGTCAGTCACCGCACCGCGGGATCTCACCGCCTTATTTAATATTCCGAGCTATGGACATTTGTCGCTAGGCAGAATATTTAATTTCCGACATACGGTGCGGTAGTAAACGCCTTACGCGATTTGTTTATCGGATGAGGGATCCATTTGGAGGGTCCAGATTGTTTCGCTAGCGGCGTTATAAGCTGTCGTCACAGCGGTAGTGTTGTTGTTGTTACGGCGTGGAGGGCCGTAGCCACCTTCTGCGAGACCGTCATGTCCCAGAAGGAGGCTGCCGAGCGGGATCGCGAGAGAGCGGATCCCGCCCGTAGACGACGCCAGCGCGGTCCCCGCGCGCCTCGTCGCGGCCCTGCAGGAGTTGGTGTTCCCCCACCGTAAGCGGGGCATTTGAGGTCGTGGGCACTCGGGGGTGGGGGCCCTCAGTGCTCATCAAGCGGCCTTAAGGAGGACGGTGGTTCCCTATGGCAGGAACAACCGGTTAAGCACCGCGAGGGTGTCGGGGGTAGCGAACTCACGCAACCCTCGAGACGGGCTTAGTGAGCCAGGCGCCGGAGGAGCCCCGGCAGAAGCAGTTCTTTAAGAGATCCCGGGACTCTTCCTTGGTGCCGATGGCGGCCGTCGTGGGGTTTTAGTCGGTAGACGCGCACGCGGAGTCCGACATAACTCGCCGTCCCCCCTAGGGCGGCAGGGTTGTTGTTTCGATAGTTTCGGCGCTTATTTGAATTTATTATTTTACTTTTTGCCCTTTGAGGTGTAATAATCAAATCAAACCAAGTCAATCAAATAAATCAACCTTCAGTATCAAATCGGACATTTCATACTTAATGAACTAGTAACATAAATTACTTATTTTAATAAACGAGGCTGCTAGACTTGACTAGAATACAGTGGAATGTCGGCAAGTGCGGGGCGCGGGGCGTGGTGCGCGGTCCGGGGCGGAGGCGCGCCGGGGCCGCGTCACGGCAGGAAGCGGTCGCTCTCCGCGGGCGCGGGCGCGGGCGCCTCCGAGCTCAGGTAGGTGGTGTCGGTGGCGGCGGAGGCGGGCGCCGCCCACGACACCCAGCGCGCCTGGAACAAGCGCAGAGGCTGGTTGGTTGGTTGGTTGTTGGGCGACTGCGTCGAGTCCTCGTTCAGTGTGCGCGCGACACACACGCGGAGGGGTTGACATTAAGTGGCACCCACCACCTCAGTACTCGAACAGGCGACTTCCTTCGAGACTTTACGGCGGCAGTACAACAGTACAATTATCGATTGTGTGGATAGTTCGTGGAATTGGTAACAGATGGCGCCGGCAGGGCGGGCGGCGTGAGTATGTTGTGCTAGAGTTTCAAATACAATAATTTTCGAACAACTTTGAATTAACCACAGTGCGTAGCCGACGCGGCATCACCTCGGCGCGGTCCGGAGGCAGATGCCATGGCGGCTCGCCGTCCAGCGACAGCGACAGCGCGTCGAGCGGCACGTCCAGGCAGGGCGTCAGCAGGCGCGGGCAGTCCGCCAGCAGGGCCGCCACCTCGGCCGCCGTCGGCCGCGCGCGGTGCTCCTGCTGCCAGCAAGACTTGATCAAGCCTTCCCTGTACATCAATTGATCCTGCCTTAGTACACTGCGGATGTGATAAAACAAAAACGTATGGGAGAAACTTACAACTGCGGCTTGAGGCCCGGCGGCAGGTCGAGCGTGTGCCCCGCCTTGACTCGAGTCAGCACCTCGGAGTTGCTGAGGCCCTGGAACGGCAGCGAGCCGAACGTGACGATCTCGTAGAGCAGTACGCCGAACGACCACACGTCGGAGGCGGGGGAGAACACGCCCAGCGCCAGGCTCTCGGGCGCCATCCAACGCACAGGCAGCAGACCCTTGCGGCTGAAGCGGTAGTAGTCGTGTTCGAACACGAGGCGCGTCATGCCGAAGTCGGCCAGCTTGAGGGCGCGGCGCGCGCTCACCAGGCAGTTCCTG
Source organism: Baronia brevicornis (assembly GCA_031353405.1). Classification (NCBI taxonomy): domain Eukaryota; kingdom Metazoa; phylum Arthropoda; class Insecta; order Lepidoptera; family Papilionidae; genus Baronia; species Baronia brevicornis. The sequence continues at coordinate 11,213 of JASFAT010000403.1, forward strand.
GCGGCCACGTCGCGGTGCACGTAGCGCCGCTGCGCCAGGTACGAGAGCGCGCGTGCCGCGTCCAGCGCCATGCCCGTCAGCCGCCGCGGCGACGCCTCGTCGCCCGCCCCGCCCTCCTCGCCCTCCACGCACTCCCCGCTTCGCGCCAAGTGCCGCCGCGCTAGCAGGTAGCTCTTCAGGTCCCCGTACAGCATGAACTCCATCACGGTGCACACCGGTTCCGTCTTGGTCACCACGCCGAGGAGGCGCACAATGTTCTTGTGGTCGAAACGTTTCATCGTCTCCGCCTCCGACAGGAAGTCCAGTTTCTCGTCGGTGGTCGCGCCCACTTTGAGCGTCTTGACGGCGACCGCGGTCCAGCCGCGGCCCTCGTCCAGCAGCGCGTGGCCCCCGTACACCGTGCCGAAGGCGCCCGTGCCCAGCTTGCGGTTGATGACGACACGCTCGCGGGGCACCTCCCAGCGGTCGAGGCCTTGGGGTTCTTGCAGCGGGCGCAGCCCGAGCGCGGCCAGCCGGCGGCGGTACTCGCGTTCGGCGCGCCGCTTACAATGGAGCGCTGCGCCCGCCAGTGCCGCCATCGTCAGCGCCAGCAGCAACGCCGCCAGCGCCACGCCAGCCGCGTGGCAGTCGACCCCCAGCAGTGCGGCCAGCGGGCGCAGCGCGCAGTCGTCGGCACCGCCGTCGCCGGGCGGGGTGCCGTCGGCCGTCGGCCAGTGCAGCGCGGCACCGAGCTCCATGCTGTCGCTGCCCGGCGCCCAGCGGCCCACCTCGCGGCGCCGCCCGCGCTCCCACTGCAGCAGCACCAGCGGCGCGGTCCGCGCGCGGCCAGCGCCCGCAGCGCGCCACTCGAAGCGCCCCGTCAGACCGGTGAACTGTGCTTCAGTTGCGTTTTCAACGAGAGCCCTGCAGTACAGTTAAACGAAATAAATACTTACACTACCCGCCCACGAGCCCCGTGGGTCTGCTCACTCTTCTCTTGCCGTCAGCAACAGCGGATCGAAATGTGATGTTTGTTTATTTACTGGAACAGAGTCACGTGGGTGTGAACGGGCGCCGCGTGCCGGCTCCGTTGCTGGGTTTCGACGCGACGTGCGCGGCGCAGTCAGTGGAGCGGTGTTGGCGGCCGGCCGCGCGCCCCGGGGCGAGTTATTATATTTCTGTGACTTCGGTTACTTACATTAAAAACATATATATATATAAATTCACCGCGTCCTAAAGAACAAGTTCCTGACTGCATACTTAAAATTAGACTTTTTTTTAAAAAAATATTGTATGCAAGTCACGAAGAGGTGGTGGCAAGTTGTTCCAACATTTGGTTGCGGTGTACTTAAAGCTATCACGAAACGCAGCTGAGCAGTGGCGAGGAACAACCAACAATGACCTAGAAGTTCTGGTATCGCGAGCGCATTATATGGTAGGGGTGGTGGTGATGGGACTCACGTGACAAGCTGCGGGGCGTGCAGGTCGGCGAGGGCATGCGGCGAGCCGTGCAGCGTGCGCGCCAGCGCCTCCGCCCACAGCCGCAGCGCGTCGTACAGCAGCGCGGCAAGCGGGCCGGGCGTCCCGCCGCACGCCGCTCTGCCACCCGCGCCCACCGCGCCCACCGCTCGCCTCGCGAAACGCGCACACTGCACACGCCAGCGTTCCGTCCAGCGCGCGCGCCTCGCCGCCCACGCGTCGCTGGGCGCCGCACTCGTCTCCCCGCGCCACTCGGCCATCCACACCGGCGCCAAGCTCAGGTGTCCGTGCGCTACCTCGGCTAGTTGACCGGCGGTGCAGTTGTGCGCGTCGGTGGGCGTGGGCAGCAGCCAGCGCGCGGGCAGCGCGGCAGGCAGCAGCCACACGCGGCCGGCGGGTGCGGGGGCCAGACCGGCGGCGCGCGCGGCGCACAGCGCGGCCCGCACGGCGCGCGCGTCCTCCACGCACACCCACAGCACGCGCGCCTCCGCCGCCGCCGCCCGCCGCGCCCACTGCGCACACCGGGGTGGTTTTAGCGACGCGCACACGCACGCCGGCTGCATCACCTCGAGGTTGCCAGGGCGGGTAAACAGATGGCGACCATGTACGAGTGGTCACCTGCAACCGCTGGCAATCTCGAAGTGATGCGACCCGGCGCGTTGACATGACGCTCCCTCGCGCGGAGATCATGCGTGCGGTTGCGGTGTTGCAAACTAAGGGTGCGTGAACACTTGCAATTTAGAATCGTAACGCACCTATTTCCAGCCAGTGAAATAACGTTTATGCTATAGAGCACGCGTCGTTACTGTTGCATGTCTCACACTGTGAACAAACGGGACCAACAATGGCGAATAGTTCATTACGAGTCCACTGATTCTTTGATTTAAAAAATATATAATGTACCTCGTGGAAGTGGTGGTCGTCGCCGCCGTCGTCGGCCAGCTCGGCGGGCAGCTCGAGGTGCGCGGCGAGCGCCAGGTGGGGCCGCAGCGCGTCCACTGCGGGCCGCGTGGCCGGCTCGCTGAGCACGGCCGCGCGCCGCCAGCCCACGCGCCGCGCCAGCGCCGCCAGCGCCGCCGGCACGTCGCGCGCATCGCCCGCCGCGAGCAGCACGGGCGCGTCGGGCGGCTCCGGCGGCGCCTGCGGCGAGTACGCCAGCACGGGCAGTAGGTGCGTGGAGCTCTGGCGCGCCACGTCGGCGAAGGGCGCGCCGCAGGCGGGGCCGGCGAGCGCCGACAGCGCGCCGTACTCGCCGGTGCCAAGCGCGCGGAACAGGTAGCGGTACGCGTGCCGCACGTCGCAGTGGTCGTCGGCGAGCTCCACCTTGTAGCGCCAGCGAGCGCCGCTGGGCTCGTCCTCGGCCAGCGCGGCGGCGGCGGCGAGCGCCAGCGCGTCGTACGCGTCGCGCGGCGACGTGCGCGGCACCAGCACGCCCACCCGCACCTCGCTGAGGCGCACAGCGCCCGGGTGTGCCGCGAGCAAGTCGCGCGCCGCGCCCGCAGCACCGCCCGCGCCCCGCGCCCGCGCCCCCAGCTCCTGCAGCTCGCTCGACTCCAGCCGCAGACGCACAAGGGCGCGCACGGCCGCCGTGGACCGCGCCAGCGCTTGGCCATTGGCAAATTTGATGAGGCGCACGCTCTCAAACGGACATTCGGACAGCTCCCCCGTGTCGTTGGGGGCCGCGGCGCACGGCGGTGGACCCAGCTGGTGTGCTGTGTGGATGTGTGCGAAGTGCGACGTGTCGGGTGTCCAGTCGCAAAGGAGGGGCCCGCGGGGGCCGAGGGCGGCGGCGGCGACGGCGGCGAGGCGCTGCCCCAGCGGCGCGACCCGCAGGTGCAGCCGTAGGCCCCGCGCCGCCGCCAGCAGCACGGCCGCCTCGCCCTCGTCGCTGGTCAGTGCCAGCGCGCACGTCGAGTTCTCACCGACGCACCACTCGGGCGCGTAGAACTCAAAGGAACTTCTGTAAAATGAAATTTTGCAGTGATCATTAATGGAGTCAGGCGTTACCTTGCGGAAATCCATCACTATGTGGATAGCCAAAACTTCTACTTAGCTAACCACTATCTTCTTTGGCATCTTTAGGTATAGTAGACTCTACGGAAGACAACCGAAGTCTTTTTTCATCTTCTTTGGCATCTTTAGGTATAGTAGACTCTACGGAAGACAACCGAAGTCTTTTTTCATCTTCTTTGGCATCTTTAGGTATAGTAGACTCTACGGAAGACAACCGAAGTCTTTTTTCATCTTCTTTGGCATCTTTAGGTATAGTAGACTCTACGGAAGACAACCGAAGTCTTTTTTCATCTTCTTTGGCATCTTTAGGTATAGTAGACTCTACGGAAGACAACCGAAGTCTTTTTTCATCTTCTTTGGCATCTTTAGGTATAGTAGATTCTACGGAAGACAACCGAAAAGTTTTTTTCGGTTGTCTTTCGCAGAGTCTACTTGAAGATGCCTCGTGTAGGGTCAAAACACGTATTGTGTGCAGTATGGAAAAGTGGTAGTGTGTGTTTGGTGTTGTGTACAGTGGTTGGTGGGTGGAGAGTTACGATGCGATTACCGTGTGCCGGCGGGTGGTGCGGGCGGTGCGGGGAGCGCGGCGTCGAGTGCGGCCCGCGTGGCGCTATACTGGCGCGCGATGTCGGCGTCGGCGAGGTCGAGCAGCGAGCGCGCGGCGCCGTGCGGCGCCAGGCAGGCGCGGCGCGCCGGCGGCGCCACGTCCCCCACCTCCACCAGCCCGTAGTCGCGTAACAGCCACGCGGCGGGCGCCGCGGCGGCGCGGACCGGCACCACCGCCACGTGCACGCGCGCCGCCGCCAGCGCCGCTAGCGTGGCGTCGCGGCAGGCGCGCGCGTCCCGCGGGCCCGCCTCGCACGCGGCGGGCGGCCGCACGGGCCGCGCGCCCACGCCGGCGCGCCGCAGCCCGAGCGCGACCAGCTCGCGCAGCGCGGCGTCCGCGCCCTCATCGCCGCCGGGCAGGGCGCCCGTCACCAGCAGCTCCACGTTGTCCTCGCCCGGCCCTGTCGGAGGTGCCGCGTCTTGTGTACTGTACGTGTTTCTTGTATAACATCAGCAAGCACGGCGAGTCAAACTCCAACGGATGAAATAAATCAGTTTGCCTTCACCGTCGACAGGTCAAATGGGAAATATAATAAACTAAAATTAAATTTTAAAGCGAAGCTTATATATAGAGAGATTGTGATGACTGTTTGGTGGTCTTCACGTGGTATTATTCGCTACAAGTTTCTCAGATCCAGTCAAGTAATAACTCCAGATGTTTAGTCTACACAATTCTGAACAGTGATGGCGAATCTCAAAACAACTTATTAACTTATTGCGTCCACAAAGAAGCAAGACCTCGCACTGCTCGATACAGGCTGAACATTACAAGACCTGCAGGTAGAAACCATCCGTCATCGTCAGTACTCGCTGGACCTCGCCCCGACCAACTGCCCTTTTTTCTGCGATTTGGACAATGTTTTGCACTCACCGGTGTCAGGCTGAGCGCAGAGGGCGCGCAGGGCCGCCGACGCCAGCAGCACGCACAGGGCGACGCCGCAGCGCCTGCACACACACACACACACCGCTGGTATGATCGAGCGTGCAGACCCGGAGAACCAGTTCTTTCCCCTCACCCATTGTTCTCCTATGCCTCTGCCGTTAAATCATTCTCCCCTTCCCGTTACTCATAATCTGACCGGGTCTCGCCACCAGTCGCCATCGGCCGCTCGTAATATTTTCTGTTTGTGTGAACCCACGTTTACCACCGCGTTACGGGTTACGGGTGATTTGGTTCGGTCTCGGTTGATTACAACATACACATACATTCAACTGACAATTGTTGTAAACAAAGGAAAATATAAGAATAGATCATATACAATAAACTGCTTTGCAAAAAAAATGGCCACCTGACAGTCATTGGCTTTTCTATGGATATAACATTAATATTTTAGTACGTCATTAGCTTAGATGACTAGAAATTTCTTTTTAGTTATTTTAACACTTTAATCCTAAAATTGATGTTTTTTTAGTTACTGTAATCAGAAATCCGTTTGAAAATAAATGGACATTTTTATGGGTATACTGAAATTAAGGCTATGAGTATTTTTATGGTACTTTAATGAAAAACACATTAAAAATAAAAATTAGTGGCGAATGTGATCTCCCCTTGCAGTAATTACTACGACCAAATGGCTCAGCGGCGGGGCCTTCCGCCCGCGGAGTCAATGGTCGCGGGTTCAATCCCCGCATCGGAATAAATAAATGTATGGATTACAAATAATTATTCAGAGTCTGGTAATCCTGCCATTCGCATTGGACAAGCGTGGTGGGTTAGCGTCCGTCCAAACGATGAATACCGACCTCTTGTATATAAGCATCTACGTCGCCAGAACGGAGGGCCCGAGCAACTGGCATCTTCACCAATTACAGTCAGCGCGGGTTGTGCATGTTGACAAAGGATTTCTGTTGTGTGTACCTCTGCGCGTTTACTGAGCCATTCTCAATGAATACTATCTCGATACGATAGCCGGAACTCACGTCCGCCCAAAACACAACAGATCCTCCACCATCAGGGGTGAATTTTTCAAAACCCACGCCAACGTAGCGTATTCCTGGTCATCGTAATACTCGCCGACATCGGTCCTCACCATGCAGACAAATTCGAACATCGGAGAGGAGTACGCTACTCCAGATACCTAGTATCCAAGATAAGCAATTTTTAGCGAACCTCAATCGAGCAATCCGGTGCTGGTTCCGGTGCTGGTCATTGACTGCGTATATCAGCCGCTAAAAGCCTTCTCCTCACATTCCATAGCCTAATTGTACTCCTCGTACCTCTTCAAGGTTTCTTTTGAGGTCTATGTATCTGCATTTGCGGTTCTTCACCGCCTGAGTCATTAAGAAGCGATCGTCTCATGGTTGTGTGCAACGTTTTCTCCCAGAACCTTGTCTTCTCTGAACGGAACCTGTCTCTTGGTATTAAGTCTAGGTTTATTGGACGGTTGAACGAGTCACGTTTAACCGCTGTGAGACGAAACATTGGCTACACCCCTCTTCCAGCAGCGCTATGATTTTACTAGCTCTTATTGCTTTTTTCTTACGCCGGAGAACCAGAGTCACCGACATTGCTCTTCAAGTTAGCAGACTGAAGTGGCAATGGGCTGGACACGTTTGTCGGAGAACCGACAATCGTTGGAGTAGACGAGTGCTGGAGTGGAGACCGCGACTCGGCAAACGTAGGCTGGCAGAGACTGGATGCGTGTAGCCGAAGATCGGGCTAGGTGGCGCGCCTTGGGTGAGGCCTATGTCCAGCAATGGACTGCCGCGGGCTGATATATATATATATATATATATATATATATATATATATATATATATATATATATATATATATATATACGGACGACCGATTGGCTCAGTGGCGGGGCCCTCCGCCCGCGGAGTCAATGGTCGCGGGTTCGATTCCCGCATTGGAATAAATATTTATATGGATTTTTAAATGTTTATTCCGAGTCTGGTAACCCCCCCAATCCACATTTTCCTTTCCTGCCCCTTCCTTTCTTCTCGATCCTTTCCCTTCCTCTCCGCCAATCCACGGTCTGCCGTGCCAATGGATGCGTGGCTAGGGGCGAGCCTAGTCGTAAGCGTGCCGATCGTCTCGGGGTCGGGCTCCTCCGGGTACTATGGTGCCTTACCTCAGCATGCAGGGCTCTGCTGGGGCTGACCTCCATCCTCCCATGCGGCTTGTGGGATTCACTAAAGACGAATTTAATATACCTAATTTGTCGAAAAATGACGGCGACGTGGTTCGCCACCCGTCACGTCCTGATTCTCACGAGGGCGAAAAGCGACCAATGACGAGCCGTTTCGCTGCGATGAATCGCAGCGGATGGAGCTCTGTGGTCTCTGCCAACCCCTGCGGGGGATAGGCGTGAATATATAAAAAAAAAAAAAAAAAAAAAAAAATATATATATATATATATATATATATATATATATATATATATATATATATATATATATATATATATATATATATATATATATATATATTATTGCTTTTTCTGCCATTATAATAGACACAAAGATATCTTTTTTAAGTCACAATAAGGTAGAATGATGCGACAAACATAAATTATTCTACTAAAAAATCAAAAAGTTAGTTTTACTTGCCCGATAACCTTCTACCAACAAACCAAACAACAGGAGCAAAAAACAGGAGCTTTGAATTTAGAATTAACCTTTTTCTCTCTTTATTAAGTGCCAGTAACATAGTTTGGCTAATAACACCTTTTACAACTAAATTATTACCAATAATAATGAAAAACCACCCGTTTTTTTTGCAAAGTGGTGTATAATGTATTGTCGTATCGCTGTGTGCATGTTTCTCCTCCGTGCAGGTGCATTCCTCGATTTCCACTCTGAATTCCACATGAGTTTTTACAGGAACATTAATAAACTAATATTATTTCATGGTTTAAGAAATTTTTATAAAACTATATTTAGTATATAGAGGTATTTTTATTAGTTAAATACGAAGTAATCTATCGCTACAATCTAGGAAGCTATGCTCACTTTCTACATTCAGCTCGGGACATCCTCGCGGGCTGCCAGTGCTTACCTCATGTGTGTGGGGGCGCGGGGGACTGGTGCGGTGGATGGCGCGGGGGGTGCAGGACTGCGAGCCCGCGGACATTGGCGCCGTCCAGCTCACGGCCTCACTCCCAACTACCTGACAGGCGAGGGATCTAGTTAATTTACATTTATACCGCGTACATTACACCTCGCACAGAACTGTAGGGAACCGCAGCACCACGCCGCGGGGCACCCGCCGCCGGGGACTGGGCCACCGGGGACAACTGGTTGACCATCGCCCCCCGCCCCCCGCTGCCAGACAGCCGGCCGGTTGTACTGTAAGTTCGCAGCGTTGCACTGCGTGCACACACACACACACACACACACACACACACACACACACACGCACACACACACACACACACACACACACACACACGCACACACACACACACAACACTCCGGTCGCGGCGCGCGCGCCAAACTTTGGCATTTGTCGCGACTTGTTTTTGTTTTTTATAAATTGTGCCACGACGTCGTGAGGTAATCACCGCGGGCGGTGGAAAACTATCAACACGACTCGTTGTTGTTCTAGTTTGATGTTTCGAGAACGTGGACTTGTTGGTAACGAGCCGACCGGCGCCGAGAAACGATCACTTGTTACTATGATCACCGTTGTTCACGTGCTCTGAACTGATGAGGCAGGTACACTTACTGCAGTACAACGGGTGCGTTGTCGACTTCTTCGGGCGATTTGAACTGCGTCGGCTTGTTTATTTCACCACCACTCTCTTGTGTTGATGACTGTACGACAGTGTAACACGTTTTGTACGTTACAGCGCTTGTTTCCGAAACAGTACAGACACGTGACATACATCGCGTACTTTTACACTTGCGCGCGGTCAAACTTTTTACATGAGAACGTAAGAACGGCGGGCTGCCGCGCCCGGTGGTCTACACCGTTGCCACTGTTAACGTACACTTGACCACGACTTTTACCATCAAATATAAGTCGCTAAATTTTAGGTACCTAAAAACTAAGAAATGTAGAGCAATTGTTTGTGTTCGCACAGTAATTATTGCAATGAACACCGCGCTGCGTGCGGGAGGGCAGCCGGAGCGGAGAGGCGGCCGACTGGCGTTCGCTCGGGCTCGGAAATAACGGACGGCACACGCGCACGCGCCGCCGGCGTCGTTCGCGAACTGGCCCGGCGGCCCGGCTCAGCTGGCTGATCGACATCTCGCCGTCCCCACCGCCGACACACTCACCCGCCACACGACCACGACGACAAAACAATCGCGAGCACACCACAACACCGCCACTAGTTGTCAGTGGTGGCGGTGGTGGAACGGGGCGGGTGGCCGACGGCCGCGTGGCCCGGTGCGAGCGCATCGCCGGCCACCCTTCGCCTCGCACAGCGGACGTCACGGCGGAGGCCGTCGACGACGTAGTCCATGTACAGCGCAGTGTTGGACACCGTGTGGCCGATCCCATCTTGTCACAGAAAAGAGGCGAGCGATCGCGTAGCCGACGGGGGGTGACTGACTCTGGGGGAGTGAACCCTCTCACTCGGAGCAGTGACTACAGTAACTTCTGGATACACTCAAGGAGCAACCACACCGTAACGCAATTCTTAAGTTTTATTTAATCACCTCATCCGCATCACTCAGCAAAGCAGCACACGCAGTGCACTGGGCTACGCATCTCGCAATGCACGTCCACGCTCGTCTCCTGCCACACGGGTGCTGTGTACGGGGGTGCACCGACCAGGTCGGCGTCGCAGTGCACACATTACATGTCGTTGAATTTATTATCAAACTCCGTAAGGCTATTGTGAGTAAATTTTACAGTAACAACAAGAAACTGATTTTCTTTCATAGCTTGAGGAGTTTTCATAAGCCAAATCTTACTTTAGGTATAAACGGAGGTATTCTTGAGGTAAACACGAAGTGTCCCCTCGGCTACGCTTTAACATCATCCGCCATGTGGCGCCAGGCAACAGGTGGCATCGACGGTGAGACGTGAGCTTCATTAAAGTTAATTGTGTTTTATGGTGTTACACATTGTGATAACTAGGCCGGTCGCTGGTCGCCGGTCGCCGGTCGCTGGTCGCCGGTCGCTGGTCGCCGGTCGCTGGTCGCCGGTCGCTGGTCGCCGGTCGCTGGTCGCCGGTCGCTGGTCGCCGGTCGCTGGTCGCCGGTCGCTGGTCGCCGGTCGCTGGTCGCCGGTCGCCGGTCGCTGGTCGCTGGACGCTGGACGCTGGTCGCTGGTCGTCACAACGATGCAAACAACTCAATGGCGAAATGTTTGTTGTTATCGGATCGAACGTTTATATGTACGAGTGTATACAATGTATGGCGTAAGTTTATAAGCCGACGCTGCCTCCGCGGTCGGAGGGCCCCGCCACTGAGCCAATTGGTATCTTACATTTGATTAATTACGTTGTCAGTTGAGTTAGGTATTGTCACCTTACGATGTTAGCAAATGTACACGTCGCACACACTCCGCTCCATACACACGTGCATGTATGTACACACGCGGCCGCGACTCTGACCAACGCTCACGTTAGTCACGGACAGGAGTTAACATTCTAATACTCTCCGCAAGTATTCTGAACACATTGATGGTAATGTAATGATGATTAGAATTGTAAATTATTAATGCCTCATATGTACGCGCCGTGAGTCGCCGCCGCGTCGGAGAGCGTCGCGTCGTGTTGTGACCTCGGCCAGTTGTACGCAGCGCGTACGTACATAAAACTTACTCGTCTGCCAACTGCCGGCTCTTTGCCGGTTCATACACGCTATAGAAAGCTTGCAGTTTGACCGTCCGTGCGCACGGCACGGCACGGCACGGCACGGTGATGTGAGCCGGCCCACGGTCACATGCCACACGGCCCGCGCTAATGTTTTGTTTGTCTCGCGGTACACCGACACGGTCCCTAATTTCCGCAGAGTCGTCCAAAAATACGCGCGTGAACTACACGAACCGGCGAGTGTAGCGCTGTCGGCCGAAAATAATGTGGATTTCGCAAATGAATCCGCGACCCGGCGGCGGCGGCCCGGGCACGCGGGCGCGCGGGCCGGAAATAAAACATTCTGAATGCACCGGTGGATGTTTACATGTGACGAACATTCGAGCGACAACTATCCGTTGGCAACTCGAAATAACGGCAGCCCCACCACCACACCGCCCACGGAGCCTACGGAGTCCACGGCGCCAGGCCGGTGGGACGCGGCTCGAGGTTGAAAATCGGTACTCTTATGGTGATTCACTACCTCTCAGGAATGTTTTTGGATAATTATCTCTACAATATATTTGGCACGAGTCGGAGAGAGTTGAATTGAACCGAGGAGAAGAGGAGAGCGCCAGCGCCAGTGAGCAGTCGGTCCGCGTCCGCGTCCGCCGCTGGTGATGTTCGCATTCATCCTCGTGGCGGCCACCGGCGAGGCTAGCGGCGGTGGTGGTGCAGTGGGTACGCATACAATGACATGGGTGTAACAGTCGGAGCGTCGCGGGCGACGCCGGCGTGGAGTCTCCGGCTCCGCGCTCCGCGCCGGTCAGACGCCGGTTATCTGTGGGAGTGTGGTACTTCCCCGAGCGAGCCGGCCTATTCATGTTACAGACAAATGTTATGCCATTGTTGACAATGTATTCCACCACTACTATCGTCCGACCGGCGGAGAGCGGCCGCCGACACTGCTGCGCGGCATCACCTCACTCCCACCCCCACGCCCACTCCCAAACGATCACGATCTCACACATAAATCCGTCGGCCATTGATTTTTATTCAGTAGTTAAGGCAATAGCTGCCTTGTATGTATACATATGTATGATGTGTGGCGAAGTTTTGTGGAGTGATCTCTACGGAGTGTTTCCAACGCGATGCGAAAAAACTTGAACGGATTCCAATAACAGTTTCCTAAAAACCATTACAATGCTGCGGAGAACCAACAAATAAACCCAAGGATATTCCTGCTGGCTGTGCGCGCCGCGTTTCCGCCTGGTTTTCCCCAACGTACCTGCACCCGTGCATGTAGGCAATGGTGCGCACTGCGAATATAGTTATTTCACATTTATTTCATTTTTGAACGAGATTGAAAATAAGTACACGAATCACAGTCTTGATTCAACGTCAGCCGATACTGCAATAATGTTGTTGTCCATGTTTTTGTGCGCATTACATTTGCGCACCTAATTATTTATTACAAATATTTATACAGCGTTCACATAAAAAGGAATATATTACTCATAACACTCGCATATTAATTTATTATAATTCTTTTAAAGTTCACAGTGTGGGTATAATGCTGGCGCAGTGTTCGTGGTCCCGCGCCGCGAGCCCCTACCAACAACAGAAGTTGTCTCCGGGTTTGTGTTGCTACTGGCAGGCGTCTTGCGTCGCATCAGCGCGGTCCCCACATTGAGAAACGGTTTACGTTAGCGGGTGTCGTCACCGGGGGCTAGTGTCGGGCGAGTCTCCCGCTAACGAGTTTAAAGGTCGTGCTGCCAATAAGACCAACACCACTGCGGCCATGGCCAAGGGTGCGTCAGCGTGATACCCACTGAACATTCTTGTATATGTATCAATTCATACAACTTCCCGTGAAGTAATACTACAGGAGGTCGGCGGTCCGAGGTCCGTACGGAGCTTTTTCACGCAGCCAACGTGAGGCCGAGTGAATTTGAGACCCGAACACATCCGCCGCTTGTTTATCAAGCGGTGAATGCAGCCAATTAAAATTAGACAACCACTCGAGGTTATTACAATAGTGGTTCACCTTAATCGAGACACAGTAACAAACACACGCGCGCGCGCGCATGCACACCAGTGTGCGGGTGTCGTCCGACGCGCCGCGACGCTGTTTTCGCCGCGACTTGTTTTGTTTACGTGCGTGCGGTGGTATCTGTTATCTGTGCCCGTGTTGTGACGTACCCACCCTCGCAGTAAGTCAAGTTCACGCAGATAACGCACTGCCTACTACTATCGTCCGTTGCAGCGCGCGGTGCACGTGTTTCTCCCCCCCCCCCCCTCAACCACGTCATCAATGAACAATAGTTGTGCTCTCCCCCTCCGCCGCCGGCCCCGCCGCGTGCGCGTGGCCCATGGTGTACACAGGTGCGCGTGTGTGCGCGCACACAACCCAAAGCCAACAGCCGTCGCACCTGCCTCGAACGTAAAAATTCCTACTCTAGTTTACAATACATAAAATATATTTGCTTGAACGACCTTTGTGAAAGACGTAGAATAATACGAGGGCGAGAGGGGGGCTGCACAACACGTCACGTCACGTCACGGGCCAGAGATACTGTGTGACCGTTATGATAACGAACCATACAACTACATTTATCAAAAATCTGGAAGGTGTTCATTTATCTAGTTAAGAAAGGCGAGGCATACAAACTAGGCAGTCGCATGACATTATCAGTCATTGAAGCTAATTGCGGGGATATGCAATATCCAAAGTTTCTAGAAGAAGTACTGCACAACTTCTAGAAGCTGCGCAACGCGTGGGCACGTGTGCGGCGCTGGTGACGCGTCGTCAAGGGCAGATGAATGGTGGCCCAGCCTCGTCGCTGGCGAACAAGTGCTGTCCGTCAGATAATATCCGTATGAGGGCGGGGAGAGGCGACGCACATTACGTTACTCAATGTACAATGGTTGGCAAGGGAACCGTTGAGCTCAGGGAGCACTACCATATCCTCGTGTTTTGTGAGCACAAACCAGCCCGGCTTTGAAGGAAACCAATAGCAGGCCGCGATTTAATTTTATACGCTGAGCAAATCAGATTTTGTTTGCGACAGTTTAAGGACTGCTGTTTGCTCATGATTATCTAGAAGGTCTGTGAAGAAGTCAGCATCAGATTAAGTCAAGAGTCGTCAATGTCGGTGCAATAATGCGTCCGGTTGAGAGAAATCCGGACTAGGATTCGGCGACACCAAGGTAAGTAGACGAGGCGTAGACAGGGTTTTGTACTGGATGTAGAGAGACGAGCGTTTGTGTTCACAAAACGTTGACAGCGCATCCGAGACGGCGCCGGCGGTGCGGGTGTGCGTGTGTGTGTGTGCGTGTGTGTGTGTGTGTGGGAGGCGGTGGTATCGCTTACCACCAGGTGACCCGCCTGTTGCCTGATCGGGGATAAAAAAGAGCAACACCCTCAACTCGTCTTTCGGTGCGACCGGTATGAATCACAATAAAGCCAAATTAATTGTGACGCGCAGATGGAAGTTCTGGTTCGAGGCAGTTCTCTGACACGAGGCGAGCGTGAAGCGGAGCGCTGCGATATATTCAGCAGCTGTAACACACGTCGTTGGTGTCGTGTTGTGCCTGCACGCGGCCGAGGCGTGGCTTTATAATGACCTTAATTTTTTTCCGTTTCCTTGAATTATACCAGTTACCATACAAGGTGATCCGACCGGAAATTTTTTTTGGCGTCGTGTTGAGTGCGCCGGGCAGATAGTCAGCGTACACTTTGATCTAATTAAACCTTTGTATTCTATCTAAATGTCTAATTAAACAGCGGATACACTCGTCAATATCGTTGACACGATAGTATTTTAAGAAGGAAACCGAGCAGGCGTATCACCTGATGGAAAGCAATCAACGCCGCCCATAGACTTCTGCAGCGCCATAGACAGTGCGGAAGCGTTGCCGGCCATTAAGAAATGCATAGACTTGCTTTTTGAAGGTCCCAATGTTGTACGGGTTCGGAAAATCCGCTGAAGGTACCTGGTTTAAATAAAATGTTTAAACAAAAATCAAACTGCAGTAAGGTCCATAAATGTTAATCAAATGTGTTAGTAGTGATTCAAACTGTAATTTGTGTGTCTCAGGGGCGGATCGCGACTTTGTGGGGCCCTGGGCTAATACTATTCGGGGGGGGGGGGAGCTGTTTTGTCTATAGGATGTTTAGTGTATAGGTATCAGAAAAAAAACATCGGCTGATAAAAATATTCATTTATCAATACAAATATAACAATAACAAATATTTAATTATAAATCAACCTTTCTGCGTTTTCGTGCAGCAAATTCCTTTATTTGCTCATCAACATTTAAATCTTTTGTTAGATCACAATTTATGGAAAGAATAGATAAATGACTAACTCGATCGTTCGACATTGTTTATTTTCAATATATGACATCCTGGAGAAAGAACATCTCTATAGACAAGCGAAGCGGCAGGGGAATTCCCCGTTTCGTTTGATTGTCGCGCACTCGGGTTGATCGATTTGGGTTGCCACTCTTACCTTTTTTTTTCGTTACAAGTAACGTCTTAAATTACGATTCGTCTGTTATTTTTAATGGGGGCTGGGGGCCCTGGGCTGAAGCCCAAAAAGTCCTTAGGTAGATCCACCCCTGGTGTCCCTGTCAATATATATATATATATATATATATATATTTATATATATTGTGTCTGACACAAAGTAAACTGCGTTGACTTTGTCAGCAACCAAGGACAGCGCTAGTCAACGTTCAAAGTTATTAAAACAAACCTTCCAAGTGCGTACGTACGGGAAATAACACAGCTACACTGTGCGTACGCGCGCCTACATGACAGATATAAAACAACTAATTGATTTGCATATTTTCATATGAATTTCATATTTTGGAGATGTGTATGTATGTATGTGTGCACAGAATCTTCACACTATCATCAGCCGCGCGGTGTGTACAGGCAGCGCTAGTGTGGTGTATTTGTGAGACGCTCGCATTGTGTGCGAAACCAGCAAATATAAAGTAAGTACAGTAAGAGCGTGGTAAGTAGCGAGCGGGGGGAAGGGGCGGGGGGAGGCACTCGATGAATGAAACCGGGTGGTGGCGGACTGTCGCCAAACTGCAGCCACCAACAAGCGAGGCTACATTTGTGTCAGAGGCCGGCGCGTCATTCGCAGGTCGCCGGTGCAGCGGTGCAGCCGACGTCGATCGCCGATGGGCGGCGGTGGTTGTTTGCCGTCGGACGTCTCGCACGCTCGTTTGCCGTCGGACGTCTCGCACGCTCGTTTGCCTCCTCTATTATAAATATATACGTATGACATACACTGTACAGTGTCGTTCACGTTGCCCGCGACAAGTACTTTTTATAGACGCCTGTATACTTTCGTCCCGACATGGCTGATTAGAACTGTAAGTTCAATGTACGACAAATCATTTGTGTCGCCTGTGTCACTTCACGCTGATCGTTTTCCCGCGCCGCGCCGCGTTGCGCGCGCTCCGCGTACACGAACACTCGTCGGCGGCGTGCGCCCGCTCGTCGCCCGGTAAGTAACACCCACTGTTGAAGTGCGAGGACCTCAACAAATAAAAACTAACAAACATTTATAAATTATATAATATTTAATATTAAATTATATTTAATATTAAATTATATTTAATATTAAATTATATTTAATATTAAAATTATATAATATTTATAATATTGATTATTGAAATTCCACGATTCTTAAAATATATTGATATTTTAAGAATCGTCGAATTTCAAATGTATGCACGATGTTGGGACCGTCTTAAATAGCGAAAATGTTTTTCATACCTGAGTGTGGGGTGACACTAAATTTCGTAATAAATCATGGTAACAATATTATAATAGCTGTTATTAAAACAAATATTATCACAGTTGTAACCTGAGTCATACAGGCAATAAAACAAGATACGTGTTACGTGAGTCGTGATAACCCCAAAACAGTTTGTTTACATGTGTTCCTTTCAAAGTTTGGCTCAGCTTGTAGTGCAGTTGTTGTTGACCATTGTGAATGAACTCGTCTGAGAATTATTACAGAGCTGCGTGGTAACGCGTCTGCAGCATGTTCTTAAATCACACAAAAATTGTATTCAGCGACATCTACAACTAAGTGGCGCTAAGTGCGCGACGTGTGGCACAGAGTCGCAGTAGGCCCGAGTAATGGGGTTCATCCCCGAGGCTCACTCCTACACTCCCTGACGGGAGGTAGATGTCCCCGATTGAACAACCTGCCTGATCGACTGCCGTACACGAGTGATAACACGCGCGACAAGGACGCGGAAGTTAAGTTGTATTAGAGACCAAATTTATTGTGAACGATAATAACTCACGTGCCATGTAACAAAACAATATGAATTGCGCGAAACCATACATTATATCTGGGATCACCTTCAAAACTTTATGCAAAATTAAAACCTCACACAAAATGTATACATTATGGCCATCTATTGTCGATATTTGTAAACAATTACAATTGTAGGATCCGACTGTAGCCACCTTTGTTTTTGTTGAAAACATTTTTCCGTTGTCAGTAATCACAAACTATCAAATATTATTGTAACGTTCAAATAATTATTTGAACGTCTGCTGCTGTGGAAAACCCGGCCAACCATTGTTCTCAGGCCGGAGCGACATGGGTTCCGCAGCGGCCACTCTACGTTGACTCAGTTGGTCCACGTGCTACACCACGTGGCGAACGAGCGTAATCTCGGTCGCCGTACGGTTGGGGTTTTTCTCGATATAGAGAAAGCCTTGGCTCGGAAGATGTTCGACCGAGTCGACACTGGACCACACCCACACCTAAATAATTTTGCTCCCGTTCACGCTCGCCCACCTGAGGGACGTTCGTTCCCACGCGAAATCCTCCTGTCGCCGTCTGGTTCCCGCGAGGAAAGAGGGCCAGCGACGGACCCCAACTTAGGATGTAGGTTCAGCCATATCTCGACGACGCGAAGTCGTTAAAGGACGCCCAAAAGCCGCTAGGAATAGCGGTACCTAGGACCGGTGGGCGGTTGCCCCATTGAGTTGCTGCACGAGCAGTGGGGTTCATCCCCGAGGCTCGATCCCACCTCTGCGCGGGATGTGGACGTCTCCGAGTGATTGATTGACTGTTCAAATGATGTCAAACGAACATAAATAGCCGTAGACTTCATTTGGAATCAGTCCGTACGGCGTTCACGCACTCCGGGCGCGGAACACAAATGAAACAGTTTCACAAACAAGATATAAACTTATATTGTAACATAATTGTATAATAAAGTATCAAATCGAAAATTGTGAAGTGTGCATCCTGGCACCATCTTGTTGGAGAAATGCATCCTCTGGTTCTTCCTCCGTCAGCTTCTCTATAAGTGAAAGATACAGTTCCGTCACACACACGTTGGAGTTCACGGTGTTGTTGAAGAAAACGGGGCCTGCAACCCGTTGGGCCGACACTTCAAGCACATGGCTGTTGCAGAGGCACCTTGTAGCGCCCCCTGAGGTCGTCCGCCGACCACCCACGAGTGTGTTGAGACGTGCAAGTTGCCGCCAGGCTTCGTCTGTGGTAAAGTAAGGATTGGATCCAGTTAACCATCAGTCCGTCAATAATGTTGTCGTTTAGCAGCAACTGTGGAATAAAATGTTTTTTATTATGTAATACGGGGTAGTCCGTGAATTACGTCACACATTACGAGGGGGTCAGCAGAGTGTGACATTGAGCGACCGGGGGGGGGACGGACGGTACATAAGTGTCATGATAACACGTGGGAATATAAATTTAAAGCAATTTTAACGAAAATCTTTAAAATATTACCAATTATATTAATATGTAAGAAAAAAATATGTACGAGTTTTATAAATATATATATCTCAAAAGTGGTAATGAATGTATCCATAGACGGCGCCGTGCTGTCGGTCGAGGCCGACGTGCAACGCGGGGCGTGGGGTTGTACGCCGGTATGTTCAACTTTGGGAATTAGCAAAGTGTCTACACGTTGTGGGAGTTCGATCGTTCATTGTCTCTGAAACACTTTTGGGGGAAGACACCACAACGGAGAGATATTTTAATTTAATAATTTATAAATGTAAAATTGCAAAGGTTGTACTTTATAGGTGTCGTGAAAAAAGATGAGAAAGTTATGTTTAGATGGTTTGGGCACATAGTGGGAGAGGGTGAAAGACAAGAGTACACAATGAAGCGGCTTCACCTCGGGCGCGCGCGCCCTAGAACCGCGAGGCGAGCCCGCCGGCGCGGCTGTCGGCGTGCGACAGCAGCGCGTCGCCGCGCTGCCGCACCGCGTTCACCGCGCCCCCCGCGCTCCCCGCGCCACCGCCCCGCGGCCCCTCCACCGCGTCGCCGAGCGCCGCGCCCGCGAGCAGCGCGCCCGCGACGCCGCCGAGCGCGCGCGCCGACGTCGCGCCCAGCACGTACCGCGTGCCTGCACACGCACGCACCTTCGTCATCACTCACTGCACACGGGGACACGGCGACACGGGGACACGGGCACCGGACCAGCTTCAGGTCGGGTCAAACGGCGGAACCTCCACCCCCGACTGGGAGGTACGTGTCGCCGTTTTACTATTAATGTCATTCAAATATTTTGTGTAATAGACAAAACTAATTTTATATGTATTTTGGCGCCATCTACTGACAAATAATATAACGATAATGTTTGTTTATATAAAATAATTACAAACAGTAATTGTAATTGTGTGAAATACATTATTCGGAATTATGAATGAAGTCAGGCGTTACTTTGCGGAAATCCATCACTATATGGACAGTCAAAAGTTTTACTTAGCTAAGATCCGCGACAAGCGAAACAATAACAGAAAATTAACAATGTGTGATATTTGTGCTGGCTAAGTAAAACTTTTGACTATCCACATATTCAGAATTATCTAAAATTTATATAAATATGTAATTTTAATATTGAAGTGCAGTTTAAAAATTTAAATTTTGCAGTAATTTCATTTGTTTGTTAAAAATAGTATTGTTGCTACGGTGAAGCAAGTATATTGTTAGATTCTTTGTTCGTTATATAATGTGTTCTCCTTCTGGACGTTGTGTACAAAAGCCGAGATCCAATCCAGGGGATTCATTCCAACTCGACCCGCCACCTCCGGCGCGCCGCTCACCGCACACGCTGCCGTCGGACAGCACGGCGGGCGCCAGGCCGAGCGGCGCCGGGGGCTCGTCGCGCGTCCACCCCCCCACCGTGGGCCCCGACCCGAACGGCTCCGACAGCCCGCTGCAACACCGGCCCGCGCTCGCACGTTATTTATACAGCAGTACATTTGGACTTTACGAAAGAAAACCAGCATCGAGCGACTTAGCGAAATAACATTAACACGTTTATTGCTTCCCACCGGGTGACACGCCTGCTCGTTTGCCTTTGTGGTAATGATTAGCAATTATATTCTTATTAAAGTATAAAATAAAAATACAGCAGCTGTACTCGAGCCGTGGCCCGCGGGCTTGTGTCCGTCCCGTCTAGTGTCAGTCGGCGAGCGAGGCCGCAGCAACCCCTCCCCTCGGCTGCCACGTGTCCATGCGTGCGTGCGTCAAACCTTGCGCCGGTCGTTACTTGTTCTGAGTTCGTGTACACGACACAACTGAGTGAAAACCTAACGAGTGATTACCGTCGCGTGGTTCAGGCGCGTGTGGACTGAGGGTCGAGCACCACAGAACTACAAGAACGGAGGTGTGTCTCATTGTGTCCGGTGTCACATATATATGTCTTATATTATGTCTGAGTTCAGTACAAGTTCCATTATCAGCAAATCTACGTTTGTTTCCTAGCATTCATTCTCACTGAAATGTCTTAAATAAATATATCATTATTTCAAACAACTGTTCCCCGCAGTCCGCCGCCGAGGCGACGCGTTCTCTCACCAACGGGACAACTTGTGCAGCCCCAGCCGCGTCTCTTGGCAACCTCAACTAGCTTAAATCACCAAGTGTCACCAAGCAGTGTACTACATTAGGAAGTAAATGCGTGGGTGCGTGCACTCACGTGACGAGCGCGACGTACGTGTCCAGCGGGTCCACGACGGCCAGCCCCGTGCCCACGCCCGCCGTCGCCGCCGCCGCCGCCGCCGCCGCCGCCGCCGTCTGCTGCACCAGCTCCTCCACACTGCGGCCGCAAACACAAATGGATTGTCGCAACTTTATACGCGCACGAGTGAAATTAGGAGTCACTTGGAACACAGATGTGTTTCATTCGAAGGTTGCAAGGCAAAAAAGAATTCGTAGGCCTTCTCTAACAAACATTTACTGGAGACAGCACCATCGAGCAGAAAGGGCTTTAAACCTCCCGGTGACATCGACACCAAGCTCGCCCGTCACTTACGGCGTCGCGTGAGGAGTCGGCGCAGACAACGTCCCGTAAAGCGCTGCTAAGGATCTAACACAAGTCCTCGCTTTCACGCAGCAGAACATCGCTTGAAACAAATACGTTTGGAGCCGCAGCGCACGGGCACGCGCACGCGCACGCCGCGCTGACGGCTGGCGACAGGCGGCTGGCGGCGCTGCTGCGTGCGCACTGCACTTATCGAGTGCTCGATGTTCTCTTAAAGTTGTATGTACAGTGGTTCGATGGTGAAGCGCTGTCGGACTTAACGATTGCCTTGTTAATATAATTTTGACTTCAGCGTGCGGTGAACTCACTGTGATTCAAATAAAATAAAAAATACAAAAAAAAACGCATGTGCGGAGTTTCTACCGCCGTTTGTTCTCAGTTCAGAGCGGACGAGCGTTCGACAAGTACTATTAATATTCCATGGGCTCAGTGGCCCGAAGTGGATCTTGGCATCCCAAACGAAAATCCTCCATCTTTCCCTGTCCTGCGCAAATTCTTGCCAATTGCTGGTTTGAAGTTCGCGTAGGTCAACATTCCCCTGGGGACCACCAACTGGCCTTCGTCCACTTGGTCCGCACAAATACTCTGATCCTCGTCCAATCGCTCAAGGTGACCGAGCCAACGGAGTCGATGCATCTTAATCTCGCCGACGCTCGACAAATGAAATGTAATTGTTTATTTGGAAATAAAGAATTTGAATCAGAATGAACGACGCGCGTGCACCGCGTCGGCGCGCACCTGGCGCCGGTGCCGTTGTCGCGGGCGGCGAGCGCGCGCAGCGCCGGGGCGGCGCCGCTGCCGCCGAACGCGCGCCACGCGCCCGTCGCGCCCGTCGCGCCCGCCGCGCCCACGGCCCGCGCCCGCGCCGCCGACGTGCGCACGAACGTCTCGCACGCCCACGCCGCGCATAACTCTGCGCACAGCGCACACACATATATTACAAACGGAGCCGCGCACACGCGGTTTTTATGGTGTAAGAAGGCAAACGAGGAGGCGAGTCACTTGATGAAAAACAATCAACGCCGCCCGTAGACACCCGCAGTGCCATAGGCATTGGAAAAGTGTTGCCCACCTTTAAGAAAACAGTAGACTTATTTTCTAAGGGTTCAATATCGTATCGGTTCGGTCGGCAACACCCGACTCTGCGGATGTCTATGGGCGGCGTTAATTGGTTTCCATCGGGTGACACGCCTGCTCGTTGGCCCTTCTATCCCATAAAGAAACAGGATGTACAAAACGCTGCAGTACCGGCGCTGCTATTCCGCTGCAGGGTCTCCAGGTAGTCGGCGAGAGCTGGAGCGGTGCGCGTCACGCCCACCGCGCCCTCCACCCCGCGCCCTGCCCCACCCGCCGCGCGCTCCGCAGCCGCCAGGGACTCCGACGCGGGAAACCCCGACCTGCGCGCACACACCACACAACAACAACTCATTACCTCGCAACAACAACAACAACAACGCACGTGACATATTTGTTTATGCAACGTTTGAAGCCGCCACGACAACGCGACAGCCGCCCTCACAGTAGCGATGCGAACAAACGCAGCACAGACAACTGCTGCGCCTGTCTCGGCGCACTCTCAATGCAGATCGAGTGTCGACTGAAAACGGGTTGCCCGCCATGAGTTTGATAATATTGTGTTTTTTTAACATGACATACTGTTTCCACATTTCTTAATCTTTTGAAATGTATTTATCATCTATAATTATGTTTGTGCCGAGCCGCGGTTCAAATAGAACAAAGCACTGAAATCCTTTATCACCGCACAGTGGTGGTGGTGGTGGTGGTGGTGATCGTGAGTACGAATAAATAACTCCTTGCGACGTCGACCACCGACAACGTTCGACAATGAAACGGACTGTGTCGTTTGTTTCACACGCCGCGGACCAAGTGGAGCCGCACTGAGCCTGTTACTGCAACTCAAACGTTTCTTATTGCAGCGGACGCGTACATTGTTGGTGATTCATAAAATAATAGAATGAAATGTTTCTCCCAGTGGAAAACAAGTGGGAAAAATAGTGTGGTCGAGAAGCCCAGTGTTCACCACCTGGCGAGGTCGATGGCCGGCTGCAGCACGTCCGGCCAGGGCGCGGCGCCGTGGCGCGCGTGCAGCCACGCCAGGGCCGCCACCAGCCGCGGCGGCCGCCCCACCGCATCCCCCGCCCCCGTTGCCGCCCCGCCAGCCCCCACCGCGCCCCACTCGTACAGCGTGGGCGCACCGCTGGGCGACGCCCTGTACTCCCAGTACAGCGCGGATCCACTTCTGCAAATGGCCTCAACGTCACTACTGCACCGACCGTGTCCCACACAAAAGCTTCCTCCCACAAATACTTGAATACAAGTTTTTACATAGTTAGACAACTTGTTTATTCAAGGTACAATACCAACAACATAAAAATTATAATCAAAATAAAAATTTAACAAAAAAATTAGAATTTAATGAAAAAAGTTATGTGTGGAAGAATAGGCCTTGGCTCGGCATGAACTTCAGAAATACCTTTCACATTAATTGATCAGGTAAAATAAAAACCTCGTCGCATGTTTCTACACTTCTGATATGACAGTGTCAGTGACCTGTTCCAAAGTAACAGCCTGTTATATTGCAACGTAGATTAAGGAGAACCAACCATTCCACAGGAACAGTTCTGTGGTTCTCTGTTATCTCTTTCCAACAAAAATAACTTCCATAAGCTGGAATAGAGAAGAGCATATTATGTTAAGTAAGGTGGGTCCGGTCCACCGTGGAACAGGAAATGTTTTTATTGAGAGGTAACAATTACATGTAATAATGGTTTAAAGCCTCAATACGTATGCATGGCTTCATGGTGTCAGCATGTGTGTGTGTGTGTGTGTGTGTACAGGGACCGGTGTGTACGTACGCGTCGAGCGAGGTGGTGTGGGGCGCTAGCGCGGCGAGGCAGAGCGCCGCGGCGGCGGCGGCGTCTGCGGCGCGCCCCCTCACGCCCGCCCCCGCCTGCAGCAGCGCGGTGCCGGCGCGCGAGCACAGCGCCGCGCTCGTGGACACCGACCCGTGCCCTACCACCTGCAGAGTCCCACACACACATACATTTTATAACGTTAATCTGAACCCCAAGCAATTTTTTGTATGGAATAGGAAGGCAAATAAAGCTTGTTACCCGATGCAAAGCAATCAAACGTACTGGATCACCACTTATCCAGATGGTGGGGATAATAGTTTTAAAAAACTTTTTAGAAGTTTGTCATGTATTAAGCTATTGATGTTATAGGTAGAGTAAGGGCCACATACATGTTTATCCTCAGCATAAGCATTGTTAGCTTTCTTAAGATCTTTTTTATAAAATAAGTACTTAAGTGGAATTTTTATAGAAGGCAGCAAAAGTAAATAGTTCATGTGATGGCTAGACATATCCACCACCTATAGGTACTTGCAACATCAGAGAGACTGCAGATGTGTCACCCAACAGTAAAAATAATGCTATATCGTTCTTTTCAACTTGATGGTAAAGATGCCTTATGTAAGGGAGAGGAAACATCAGTTAAATATAATATTCATTTACTTGTGTAAATATACATTGCCATTACGAAACAACCGACAGACAAAAAGCAATAATTGTGACACCATTAAAGGGCTGCTCATATAAAGTAATGCTAAATTTTGCCTTTTGGACCTCTCCCCAAAGCAAGTAAAACGGCAAATTAAAACAAAATAAGAAAATACTATGTAATTATTAGCATTTGTTACAATGTTGATTTCAAGCAATTTATTATCATCAAGTTCTTTAATATTACTGACATGTGTTGCACATATGTCAATTTAATTGTTGTCAAAATTAGTTAAATGGTAAACACTCATACACTGATGGTTATTTACATACATTTGTCAAACGTTCTGAAGATATTATCTGAGATAAATAATTATTGGGATGTTTAATTGGTTGTCAGTTATGTGGTCTGTCTAACGAGCATTTGATGATGGCATATTTATCAGTTATTTATCGACAAGCTCATTCACTATGAATATAAAAACTCACAAAATAATTCCTCTACTACACTTTCATATAACTTTGAATAAAAATAAAATCCAGCTTTAAACTGATATTTTACTTTTTGTATGTAAATCAATATTTACATACAAAAAGTGAAATTCTAGAACCATTGATTTGGATTTCAACTTCAAACGTACCTGTTGCAATTTGTAATGATATTCTAATCGCACATTTGCTTATACACTATTAATATACTATTACTATGGAAGTAAATTCTACCTCATAGTCTCCATAGTAGATCTGTGTGAGTAGGGCAAGGGTGATGGCGACGGAGAGTGCTGCGAAGGCGCCAGCGATGAGACGCGGGCCGGCCCAGCGCCGCTCCCCCGCACTGCCAGTCTTTAGGGGCACATCCTCCCGGAGTTCCACCACACCTACAAAGTTGCATGTTTACACAGTCACAAACTATGCCATGAACATGGATTTACAGTGTCAAGTAGGAGAAGTATACAAGCAAGTGCAATGCAACCAGATCCCATTTTAAAGAAAATTTATGGCACTAGCGTGCACAAATCTAAAAGCAATGTGACAAGTATTACTTAATTTTAAGGAAATCAAAGATTTCCAAGACGTTATTAATGCTTTTATGCATCGCATTATCGCCAATCATTACTAACAAATAGAATGCACATGGCTTTTGTGTAGTAATTCATTAATCATCATAATACATATATTTTTTATAAAACAGTAATACCGCGACAAAACAAGCTGATGCCCTATAAAACTAGAAAAACTGACGGCTTCTGTGCACATTCAATTGTATTCATCATTTATTCCAAAAAAGAAGACTCAATAATAAATATTACATACATACATACATATCGTCACGCCCGTCTCCCGTAAGGGTAGGCAGAGACCACAGATCTCCATCTGCTACGATCTCGGCATACTTCCCTTGCTTCCTCCACACTCATTATTCTCCTCATGCAAGCCCGCCGGTTGAGGGTACTCTTGACCTGGCCTTTCTTAAAAAGTTCAGCAATCTGGTCAAGGTACGTTTTTCGTGGTCTTCCTGTGGATGGAAGAGGAAGACCACGAAAAACGTACCTTGACCAGATAATAAATATTAAGCATAAACAAATAAAATTCTAAAATGTAAAAGAAGACCAGACCCTTGTAACGAAGCAGACTTCGAGTGACACATTTAGATAGATGTGTTAGTAGAAAGTTAAAAATGTGGATATTTTAAGCAAAAACAAATACCGCAAAAACTTTGAGTCATTGATTACATCTGATTTGAGTCATGTAATAAGTAAATAAACATTTCCTTTATGATAAGATAATAAATAATAATGTAATTCGCATCTTGACTGTTCAGTGTTACCATATTATTCTTCGCATTACCAGCATATTATTAACAATGTTACTATGTTACTAATATACACAATACATACATACATAAGAAAATAGACTTCCTAAAATATTTTTTTTAAATACAATTTATTAAAAAATTAAAAAAATTTCGATTGTAAGAATTATACGTGCGATTTGAGTTTGTGACTTCGATTCTACATCTTACGATAGTCTTCTTTAAAAAATATCGAATAGTTACAATAAGTATTTTAAATGTTAGTAAAGTGTGTGTACTCACCGGATGGCGGATCGTCATCACGCTCCGACAACGGCATCGTCAGCGCTTGCACTGCTGCTTGGAACCTGTAACACGAGTTGGTCTCGTTACATCAAATAGAACATGTGGTTCTTTTTCTTTGATCGCAATTAGTTATAACTATTATGCCAGTGTCCAATAAAATACAAAAATATTAAATCTCTTGATATGTAACTAGTCAGCTTGTCACGTTACGTCTTGATAAAATGTGGTGGCTATTCTACTAAAACCTTCTATGGACTTTTATAGTCAACTTAAAAAGTCACGATACATGCATTTATTTCACTCATACAGTACAACTTAGTCGAACTACATTATTTAATGTGCCACCAAAATTAAACATTATAACTGATAATATTATAAGATTATGAAAATGAAATAAAAAAACAACGTCACTGATATACGTTGGCGGGAAAAGTCAACGTTGTTGATTTTTTCTTTCTTTTTTTGATGGCAATTAGTTCTATTATGCCAGTGCCAAGTAATATTTAATAATATCAAGTATCTTGAAATGTAATAGTCAGGTTGCTACGTAAGGTCTTGATAAAATTGTGGCTTATAATTAGCCACCACAATTAAATAGTTTAACTGAGAGTAACATAAGATTATTAAAATGAAATAAAAATACAACGTCACTAATGTAAGTTGGCAGGAAAAATCCATTGTTGTTAATTACTTTTTTCTAATGAAAATCTAGTAAAGTTTTATTCAAGATAATTATAACAATGCGTTTCTAGATATTATGTACCTCTCCAAAGTTTTTTGATTCTTTATCGATATGAACATTTAGAAGTTTTACTTAGCTAAGATTCGCGACAAACAAACAAAAATAGAAAAATAATAATGTGTTTTCTACTGGAAGAAGTGGACTTACGGGGGGAACTTAAACCAAATCTTACCGAAAAAACGGCCGTCAGCAACTTTCCATCTCCCACAAGCACTATCAATAACATCAACATACTTTACGGAATTCAACAGACTCTACGGAAGGCAACCGTTAACATCTTCCGTAAAGTCTACTATATCTGATGATGCATCGTGTTGAAAAGAGGTGGTGTGTTTGGTTTATCTTAATTTACTTCTTATATACAATAAAATATAAATATTATTAAAGCTATAGGTACTATAACATATAAAGCTATATGTACTAATATATACACGAGGCTAGATATCGACACAAAAAAGCGAAAACGATGTAAATGACTCTGATATCAATAAAATGTATTGCACATTCTGATCACAATACATTATACACCCTTAACCGGCGGGCTTGCATGAGGAGAGTAATGAGTGTGGAGGAAGCAAAGAAAGTATACCGACATTGTAGCAGATGGAGATCTGTGGGCTCTGTCTACCCCTACGGAAGACAGGCGTAACGATATGTATGTATGTATGTACATTCGGACAGAAAAACACTTCGTCGTCTTGTATTATTACATTGTCTTATATATGTATATTTAAGTCTCATAGCTCTACCACCAATAGAATATGTTGTACAGCGTTGACACTGACTGTTTTTGAGTGATCAGATACAATGTTCTTAGAAATCTCAAAAGTTTTTTTGGCTCTGGTGTTAAATTTTTCATTTTGCGGTATATATAAATAATTGTTATGTATATCGTAAAAGTTATGAACAATTGTAAAAGTAACGCTTCATTAATTAGTCCCACGCACAAGTGTCTCCTGCTGTCAGGCTGTTAGTCAAGGCGCTCGTTAAGGAAATCTATGACGATAATGTGTTCCAAATGACCTTTCAAATCACTGGCTGTGTGACGCGCAGCGGCGTGAATGCAGACACAACAGAATGACTTAATGTCACGTTCGGCCGGTAGCGATCCATGAACTAAGCGAATTTACTTTAGCTTGGTTCGTATAGCTGACATCATTCGGATACTAGTGTGTCGATCGCTAATTGTACATATATCTTAATTAAGCTTTATGAACTACCTGACATATGAAAATCTAAGTTAATTTTTTTTTAACAACCCATATATGTCCCACTGCTGAACACGGGCCTCTCCATTTCTGGAGGAACGGACGTTAACCCACCACGTTTGTTCAATGCGGATTAGCGGGGTTACCAGACTCAAAATAAATATTTGTAATCCGTACATATATTTATTCCGATGCGGGGATCGAACCCGCGAACATTAATTCCGAGCGGAGGGGCCCGCCAATGAGCCAATTGATTGTCGAAATTACTTATAAGATGAAAAGTAAAGAATATTATCTAAAATCCTCGAAAACAAATTAGAAAAAAAATAGTGTACGTTTACGAATCGAAAGATAAATTACGGAACTGCTGGTCGGCTACAATGTAACAAAAACTGTCACTGTTACCAACAACAAGACACGACACGCAACAATTTTTCAACAACATAAACAACATAATATATCGCTTCAATACGGCTCGTGTCTAGATGTAAATTATGGATTAAATTTTTTAGGTTAGAATTTAAACTATAATATTATTTTTTTATGCTAATTGGAAACGCACAATTTTATTGTTTTCTTATTGGTTTGTGTAAATTAGAGAAAAATAAGTTTTTGTATATCCATCTCAGTAATACAGGTCTGCAAGTGACATTTAATTATTCAAATTCTAATTCTAGACATGTGCTGAATTATCAAAGTGAAAGTTAATTTCTAATTATCGTTCTATAGGTAATTCTGAACTCTAATTACCTATAGAATGATAATTAGAAACGATCACAAACATTTGGTTTGATTTCATAGACAAAATATTCAATTACATAAAAATAAATATCCGCTATGTGAAAATTGTTTTTCAGATAGCGGAA
Source organism: Baronia brevicornis (assembly GCA_031353405.1). NCBI lineage: Eukaryota > Metazoa > Arthropoda > Insecta > Lepidoptera > Papilionidae > Baronia > Baronia brevicornis. The sequence continues at coordinate 40,764 of JASFAT010000403.1, forward strand.
TTGAACCAGCACCTTCGGCTGGAGCCCGGAGCCTTCGCTCAACACGTTAGTACATAAGTATGATAGTGTACTCACCTCAGCAGCAGCCGCGCTCACCTCCACTGCGCGATTTTGTTGCGTGCGATGCGCGAGGAGCGGTTGAAAGTGCAGCCATGTTTGTGTGTGGTGTAACGGTGGTGCGAGGGGGACGACGCTACCGCCGCGTTGCGTGTGCGAGCGGGACGACGGAGTGTCGGTGAATGACCGCGCGGGCGGCGCGTGCTACGCTTTAGTGATTCATATTACTTAAATACTGTTTCGAAACTTAAATGATTAAAAATTCTATAATGAATGTCTTTCTTATTATAAATACGTGTCTTCTCTTCTACTTTGTATGTTGCGTCTGCCTTAGAACGCTTTTATTTTAAAGGAAAATAATTGAAAAAATCATTAAGAGGATAAAAAAAAAATAGCAAATATAAATTGTGAGAAAATTCGGTTAAAATAATCAATGCGGACGACCAATTGGTTCTGTGGCGGGCTCCCCCGCCCACGGAGTCAGTGTTCGCGGGTCCGATTCCCGCATCGAAATAAACATATGTATGACCTACAGATATTTATCCGAGTCTGATAATCCCGCCAATTTGTATTGGACAGGGGAAGTGGGTTAACGTCCGCTCCTCCAGAAATGGGGAGGTCCGTACTCAGCTGGGCTGTGAAAAAAATCAAAGTGAAAAGAGATGACGTTTAACTCACGAACGAACGGTGAACGCGCGAGACAGTCTTCATTGTTCAATAGGCGTCCACAGCTGGACGTAGGCCTCCGTCGAGTTTGCCCGCGGTCAGCTCGCTGTCGGGCGGGCGGTTAGGCGGGCGGTCGCGACGATTCTGCCCGTCACTAATTTGTACAATTTATGGGTGGCTTTTTTTTTAGCGCCAGAGTTTCATCTACGAATACACATAACACACGATTCACGCACATGATTTTGATAATATTGTTTTGTTATGAAAATTTGAAATAAAATGTTGTTTCTTTGAATTTGATACCCCTTTATTCAGGAAAGAACATTTTCGTTATCTTTGCAAATATAGTTGACAACCATTCTCATGGACAGTCAGAACTTTTACTTACCTAACATGTGCGACAAGCAACCAAAAACCTAAGAACAATAATGTGTGTTTTGTACTGGAATAAGTGACGGAGAGCTTAAACTAAATCTTACCGAAAAAACGGCCATCAGCAACTCCCCACCTCCCAACCACTATCAACAACAACAAACACACACCACCACTTTTCCACATTGTACACGACACGTGTTTCGCGTCAACACGAGGCATCATCAGGTATAGTAGACTCCACGGAAGACAAACGCAAAATAACACCTGACTCCATTAATCATCTTAATCATTCTCATTACAATTTCACCTATTTTTCAATTTTTTGATGATTTTAATTTTTTTTGCGCTGAGTTTGATTTCTTGTTGAAAAATATTTATTTAATAATCCACGTATGTACGTACACATATTGCTTTTTTTCTTTAAAAAGTTCATTTCTTTAATCTATATTACATATTGGAACACAGATAACCTAAAATAAGTAAATTAAATCTATATTTTATCTAAATTAATTCCATATGTTAAAATACACATGCTTCTCTTGGCTTTAAAATTATCCGTTTCAAAGCATTTATTATACATATACCTTGTAAGTAGTACATCAATTGTTTATATAATCTCAATGAAAAATACACAATAATTAGAAAGAAAGCAAAGATAATTGAGATAAAATTTGTCTGCTAACTTATTTAAAATTAGAAACGGACACAAAAATATTTAAATGTGTGCCACACAAGGTGGTCGTTGTGTGCAGGCAGGCTGTTGGTTGCTAAGCAACGCTTTGTTGTTTTCGGAATATAGTCGAGGTGCATCGATCGATACATCGGTTATATTTTAGTTTTACAATTTACGATAAACTTAATCGATAGGAAAATATCGTTTTTAAAATACGTAAACCAACCTTTGCGTTTCAAAGTCACATTTCCTTAATCCCCTTGTGGTTTCCCCGGGGCGGGGGTGGGGCGCGCGGGTAGCGGGGAGCGGGGTGAGGAGCACGTGGCACGTGGCTCAACTATAACGCTAATGGGATCGCGAAGGTTCAGCGAAGCCTCACAATGTAATAATCCTGTATATAAGTATTAAAACCTCTCCGCCCGAAGCACTCTCCGGAGGAGTTGAGTGCGTTGCGAGTCGGAGTCGAGTACCGATAGAGACAGTGACCAGCCGTCAGCCACTAGCCACAAGCCACCCGCCACGATGGTGTACAGTTTCAAGGTGTTCAAGAAGTGCGCGCCCAACGGCAAACTGACCCTCTATATGCCCAAGCGGGACTTCGTCGACCACATCTCCTTCGTGGAGCCGATCGGTGAGTGCGTCTGTATCTCGGGCCGGAGCCAACCGACTCCACGCGGTCCACCTCCGCCCCGTGCGTACACATGGTGCACAGTTTGTCGGGTGACGGCTGCTCGCCCAGTGACCGTGGAATGGATACGTTGTAAACATTTAAATTACCGACAGCACTGCCGTTTGAGTGCTTAGCGCGGGTAACTCAATGTTTAGTTAATCTAATTCTAATTCTTTACGTCTTGACGTAAGATTTGAAAAAATATTCGGAGGCAGTCATGAGGACTGCCGACAGAAGTGAAAACTTGTAAGTAAACTTGTACTGTTGTGTATATTATCTGTGTGTGTATTATATTATATTATAGGTGGTGGTTATTTAACAATAAATCAGTAGTGAACGCACTCTCGTGTTCCACTGGCCACAATACGATGGCAACTGCTAAAATAACGCTGCATTCTAGAATATATAACATATAAGTACATCATGATGTAAATAGGTAAAGTATTGTATATATAAACTTATCTACAAATCAACCATCAAAAGAAATAGGCTGATATACCTAGGCGTGGTGCGAGATACAGACGAAATCGTCGTCATATGATTAAATGTACAATGTCAGTTTGGAATGTTTTCACTGGTCTCGGGACATGAGATAAAACGAAAGGAAATGAAACCATTTATGTTAGTTCGCCGCCTCTCACGAGGAGATGAGCTAAAATGCTTCAATGAAGTAATAATGTGGTAAAATATCTATGCACATTGTTTTAAATTGTCATAAAATAATCACCCTTGGCGGTGTTATCTGTGTGTGTATTGTAGGTGGTGGTTATTTAACAATAAATCAATAGTGAACGTACTTTCGTGTTTAGCTGGTCACAAAAATTGCCTCAGTCATTGCCACTTGATATTTATGTGGTGCTTAGCCACTGTACCTTGGGTGGTGAAACCAACAATTCGCTATACGTTTGTCACCGTGATTGGCCATTGGAAGTCACAGTGTTGCCAGATACAATTTTAAAATCTCCCATTGTGATTGAATAAATTATCATTCAAATAAATTTTCGAAGACTAAAATACAAAGTTACGGTAGTAGTATCAATGTAAAAATATAAGTTGTGCCTCTGTTTCATTATTATTTTGTTTGTGTAAATTTAAGTAAGTGTAATTTAATAAATTGACGATAAAATTAATTTAAGAAAATCTAAGTACAAAGTTCACGACAAATGTTTTTTACCAATCTACCTGTACTATGATCACTACGTCATGATGTGTATGTGTGTCTGTACGGTAGACGGCGTGGTGCTGGTGGACGAGGAGTACGTGCGCGGGCGCCGGGTGTTCGCGCAGGTGGTCTGCACATTCCGCTACGGCCGCGAGGAGGACGAGGTGATGGGCCTCAACTTCTACAAGGAGCTGTATCTCGCTTCCGAGCAGGTGTACCCCCCGCCGGAGAAACGGCCCTACGAGCTCTCCCGCACGCAGGTACCATTTCTAATGGTGATACATTTTGTTTATTGACTATCCACCGGAGGCTTTTCCCGCCAACTTACATCAGTAACGTTATTTTTTTGTTTTATTTTTATAATCTTATATTATTATCAGTTATAATGTTAAATTTTGGTGGCGTATTTTAAAATATAATTTGATGAAGGTGTATAAGTAATGTGAAACAAATGCACGTCTAAGTTTACTAAGAAGTCCATAGAAGATTATGGTAGAAAAGCCACCATTTTATCAGGACGTAATGTGACAAGCTGACTAGTTAAATTCCAAAAGATTTGATGTTATTGTGTTTTACTTGACACTGCCATAATAGTTGTAACTCAGTGCTAAAAATAAGAAAAGCTATCCACTTGCCGACATATACCGACTTATTACAATGTGAGTGATAAGAAAACTACGATACATCGAAAATACAATAATATTAAAACTCTTGAAATGTAACTAGTCAGTTTATCACGTTACGTCTTGATAAAATAGTGGCTAATCTACCAAAACCGGCTATGAACTTTTTCAGTCAACTTAAAAAGTTACGATACACGCATTTATTTCCTATCACTTCACTTATACGCCTTAATCAAATTATATTTTAATATACGTCTGCATCCACCTGCAGAGCTTGGTGATCAGGCTGTACAAAGTGCACCGTGTGATTCTTATAGCACGACCTCAATATGTGAGGTCGGAATCGTACACTGCAACTTCGCGCAGCCATCGATAAGCGCACCGCAAATGTGCCCCTATGTTACGTTAGTATTTAAATATATATTATATATTTAAATACTAACGTACGCCGCCTATTACTCGCACACTACCGACCCCACTAGCTCCTGCGCTCTACTCAAAGAGCAAGTATTTGGAAACACTATTCTTTATAGTCTAAGAGCTATTTAAATATTTTATAGTGGTAGAATCACGCTGCAAGCAAATATTTTGTCAAGAATGGCATATTATTCGTCTGTAGCATGAACCGCTTTGTCCGATGAGCGGTTGAATTCCGGAGGCCCAACCCCCTCCTCTCCCTCCCGTAATGAAATTGAAGTTAAAGGCCGGCAACGCTTTTGCACTGCCTATGGCACTGCAGATGTTTATTGCTTGCTATAAAGTGACACGCCTGCTTGTTTTTCTTCCTCTCCCATAAAAAAATAAAAAAGATTTATTCCGAGAACGTAGTACAAAAAAGTAGTGTTAAGTATTTGACCAATGCACGCGTCCACGTGACGATCGGAAGGAGCGGCTGGTGCGGAAGCTGGGCGAGCACGCGGTGCCGTTCCGGCTGACGGTGCCCGCGGGCTCCCCGGGCTCGGTGACGCTGCAGCCCGCGCTGGAGGACGAGGGCGAGCCCTGCGGCGTGCACTACTACGTCAAGCTGTTCGTCGGCGACACGGAGATCGACCGCTCGCACCGCAGGTACCCAAGGCTGCTTGACAATCGACAACCGACTGTAACGCCTCCTTCATGTGGATCAATGTGGATAACATTTATCCTTCCACCCCTCGTCAAAGATATTCTACTATCGTAAAACTCGTTACAAAGAAAAGAATCATCCCCACTATCTGGATGATTGGCGATCCAAGACAGAACAATGCGTTTTTTCCGTAACTTCATTCGACGCAGCACTACCTTGTGGAACAAGCTACCTCCAGCGGTGTTTCCGACCCGATATGACATTGTAACCTTCAAAAAGTAGGCTTTATATATTTCTTGAAGGTCGGCAAAGCTTTTACAATACCAATGGCCGACTGCGGATGTCTATGGGCGGCGTTTATTGCTTGCCATCAGGTGACACGTTCACTCATTTGCCTTTAAAATACATTTTTGGCGGCACATTTTGTCCAGCCTTCCATTAGCTACAGAACCATTGGGTAAAACAAAAATTGGGTAAAACACCACGTTTAAGTTTGAATGTTCAAATGAGAGGCGTGGAGTGAGGGGAGCTGGTCACGTTGTTGTGCAGGAGCACGGTGGCGCTGGGCATCCGCAAGGTGCAGTACGCGCCGGCCAAGCCGGGCCCCCAGCCCTGCACGGTGGTGCGCAAGGACTTTGTGTTGTCGCCTGGACAGTTGGAGCTGGAGCTCACATTGGACAAACAGGTAGGTAATAATGTTACACTTGACACTCGAGCAACACACACACACACGCACACACACACACATACACACATACAAGCAGGCTTTCTTTGGAACAAATAATATTTTCGAATTAACTCTCCTACTACCTTCCTGAGACTGCTGCTAACGTAGAGTCTACAACGCGCGACGCTGCCTCGTGTTTTGAGGCGGAACACGTTTGCGCTTGTTAGTATGCACGCAAAATTGTTTCCCGAATTTGTTTTTCAATTTCGGATCTAAGCGAGGTAGTTATTGATTTTCCACCTGAATATTGTTTTACCGCAAAGTAACAAAAGAGACTTCTTCAAGTCTTCTCGTCGTCTGGACCTCAGAGTCGCAAGACAAATTTCTTCAAACAGTGCGTCCTGCTTGTATTCTCTTCCATTGCCGAAATATGAACACTAATGTTGCGTCTGCTTAACAAACTTTAAGTCTCTCAATGGGTTATGAAGAGGGCCATGCTCGGAGTTTTTTGGTGGATAGAATTCAGAACGATGAAAGTCACCAGAGAATCAGAGTTGTCGTCGACATAGCTCTTTAAATTAACAGACTGAACTGGTATTGGGCTGGACACGTTAATCGGAGAGCCAACAACCGTTGGGGTAGACGAGTGCTGGAGAGGTAATCGCGTCTCGGTAAACGTAGAGTGAGACGCACCCTAGCTAGATGGAGCGACAATCTGCACAGGGCGGCTGGCAGAAACTGGATGCGTGTAGGCGAAGATCAGGCATGGTGGCGTGCCTTGGGTGAATCTGCACATATTTACTAGCAGTAATGTGCTGTGCTGCTGCACTAATGATGATCAAATGAATAATATAACGACTGGCGAGGCAGCTGTACATGCACGGCGAGACGGTGGCTGTGAACGTGTGCGTGCGCAACCACAGCAACAAGGTGGTGAAGAAGATCAAGGCGTGCATCCAGCAGGCCGTCGACGTGATGCTGTTCCAGAACGGCCAGTACCGCAACGTCGTCACCAGCATGGAGACGCAGTGAGTGCCGTCTTGATATTTATTCATGTGACTCACTTTTTTGTACTGTACTCATTTTTATTTATTAACTAACTGACCCGGCAAACTTCGTACCGCCTCAAAATCAATAAAAAAAAAGCTGAACAATAATTGCAGAATGTTTCAACTTCAGTAAAAAATGTGGTCAAAACTTAACACGAACAAAAAGAAATCGTAATTAATAAAAAAATGCTCGATATGAATTATGTTTTGTTATTATTTTTAATTACACATGATGTTGCTTGAAGAATTGTTACGTCGCAAAGGTTATGAGCTTGCAAAATAAAGTTTGTAGTGTACGGTTCTAATTTAAAAACTTGCTTACAATACAAATGAATATAATATCTTTATCTCATTAAACACAACACAGATTGAATATTGTTAATTAAGTATTATTATTATTATATATTACACTTGATGTTACTTAAAAATAGTCACGTCACAACGATCAAATATTTGTGGACAGTCAAAAGTTTTATCTAGCTAAGATTCGCGACAAGTAAAACAATAACAGAAAATTAATAATGTGTTTTCCTCCTGGATGAAGTGGATTTATTTGGAACTTATATCAAAAATTTATAGAAAATCGGCCAGCAACTCTCCACTCACCAACCACTATACACAACAGCAAACACACACTACCACCTTTCCACCTTGTAAACGACACGTGTTTCGCCCCAACACGAGGCATCTTCGGGTATAGTAGACTCTACGGAAGACAACCGAAAAAACTTTTGACTGTCCACATAGTAATTGATTTCCGCAAAGTAACATTATTAATTATTAATGATCAAATATTTGATAGGTAAGAATAGTTTTTAAGGGAAATAGAAATTGTTGCTTTTACTATATTTTTAATATTTTTATCATATGTACACACTTTTAAACCTTCCCTGGACTTCCAAAAATAATTCAAAACCAAAATTAGCCAAATTGGTCCAGCCGTTCTCGAGTTTTAGCGAGACTAATGAACAGCAATTGATTTTTATGTATTTACTTTAACCTTCTACATTTTTTAGACTTTATTCTTCTAAATTAATATAATATAATTATGAAAAGTAATGTGTTGTTCGTCGTTGATGTGATCTCTGTGTGTGGTTGTGTGCGCGTGTCAGAGACGGGTGCCCGCTGCAACCGGGCGCCAGCATGCAGACGGTGCTGCAGCTCACCCCCACGCTGGCCACGCTGCGGGACCGCCGCGGGCTCGCGCTCGACGCGCAGCTCAAACGCACCGACGCCAGCCTCGCCTCCACAACGCTGTGAGTCACACAAACACATACACACACCCACACCCACACACACGACGCACTAGAAAACTGAACGTATAACTGGTGGTTCCCCGCCTCGGTAACGCACGCACTAACGGTTCCAGTGTACACAGTTGGGATACAATACAACGAGGCTATGATGAGTTTGCATACGGTACCAGTAAGGCCGCACACGGAACACTATTCTAATCTCCTGTTTGTTGCACCCCACTATGAGTTTTTCCCTCTTGACAGCATACATCGTCGGGCCGTTCGAATCGCCGATGACCAAATTTCACCAAAAGGCTAGTTACTCGGCATTGCGGACAGCATCTTTTATCAATTTTTCATAGTTATTTAAACAATAATTTCCCGTCAGTGAGCGTTGGGGTCGATGGTTATAATAAACTACATTTTCTTTGACTTTGGTATTTTTTTATTTGATGATATACATATTACATATTAAATATGTTTTGAATAAGATCTATATGCGTACTAGTGACTGTAAGTAGACTGGCGGCTGTCACTCGATCATGCCGCCTCCCCGCGCGCCCCACTCCTTTCCCCTCGGTCGTCGTGGATCATTAACAGTGTATTTTTCCATAAAATTCTTTCCGCGGACCACTACCCTGTGGAACCAGCTATTCTCAGCGGTGTTTCTGTAACGATGCGATATTCAAAGCTTCAGATGACAAGCAGACATATTTCTCGTTGTGGATGACTATGGGCGGCATTCATTGCTTTCCATCGGGTGACGCGCTTGCTTGTTTGCTTTCGTACCCCATAAAAAATACTCCGAGATAAAATGCAATGAAAATAGCGGCTGTGCCGTTTGTGCGCGCGTGGCGAGGCGGTGGAGACAGCTCCTTCCACCGTGACTCCTTGCGAACGGTTGGCGCGAGTGACGGTGTGCCCGTCGGTTGGCAGGCTGCTGGAGCCGGAGCAGCGCGACGCGTTCGGCATCGTGGTCAGCTACAGCGTGAAGGTGAAGCTGCTGCTGGGCGCGCTCAGCGGCGAGCTGTCCGCCGAGCTGCCCTTCATACTGATGCACCCCAAGGTAACCTGCGCCGCGACAACCCCACCGTCCTAACTAAGATATAGCGCTGAAATTAAACTAAGTTGTTCTTGCCTGAATCATGTCTCCAGCAAAGCTATGAACTTTTTTCTTTATTAAGTATTTGAAGATTAATAATTATTACCGTAGACTTTCAGTCATGAAAATGTTTGGTTTTATAATTTGATTTCTTTGAAGATAGTCTGAGTAGTTGATTACATATCGATCACTTTGTCGACTCCCCTCCAAAAGTATTAAAGTCAACGTATGTGTATGTGCTGCAGGAGGGGCGCGGCAAGCTGGTGCAGGCGGACAGCCAGGCTGACGTGGAGATGTTCCGCCAGGACACCGTGCACCACCAGGAGAGCGTGGACGTGTACTAGCGTCCGCAGCCGCGCGCCGACCTCCCCACCACCCCCACGCTCTACTCTGTCGACTAGACTTAGTTGCTCAAACACTAACGACTGTTGCCACTGCAAGCGGAGCCGGCAACAAATTGTCGGCAGCAAGCAAATCGTTGTTGGTGTTCTTGTACCTTTTATGTCCGCCACTATGTAATGTTATGTAATCAACGTGTACTCATTGTTGCAGTGCGGCATTGTTGCAGTGCGGCATTGCTGCAGTGATGCATTGTTGCAGTGCGGCATTGTTGCAGTGCTGCATTGTTGCAGTGCGGCATTGTTGCAGTGCGGCATTGTTGCAGTGCTGCATTGTTGCAGTGCGGCATTGTTGCAGTGCGGCATTGTTGCAGTACAGCAATGCTGCAATGTTGCAGCGCGGCCGGGATGAGGTGGTCGTTTTCGTTCATTGTTGCTGCATGTTTTCTGGTATATCAATTCTATGACCGTCCTGTATCTAACGTGATACAAATACAAAGCGTCTTACTCTTGTATAATTTTATAATTTTACTAATAATCTATGTATTTTAACGTTTTAAAAATGTGTGTAGTTAACTGATGTAATAATGATATGTATTTCATAATTTACACATTGCACAGTACACATTATAGTTTGCTGGCGAACACAATACCGCGATGTAGTTAAGTAGACATGGCGGGTCGGCGTGTGCGGCACTCAGGGGTTGGTATTCGATTCGCTTCACTATCCCCAGTAACAACAAGAAGAATTAAATTATTCTTTAAACGTAAGAGTATGTTTTATGTATAATAATTCATACTGTGGACATCGACTCAATATTTATTAAATGCATATATTATTGTATAAAGGAAATATTTTAAAAGGATTAAATTGTATCGTAATTACTGTTTCATTTTTTTATTTTACTCACCTCAATGTTTATCCGGTGAGTGATGGGTGACGATTGTGGTGGTGGGCTGCAGTGAGGTGATATAACCTGGCGTGTGTGTGTGTGTGTGTGTGCCGGACGATCGCCGGCCGGCGGTGTCGACGGCGACACACAGACACGTGCACGTTGCCGAAATCGACGATTGAAATATCGTCACACAGCGATCACAAACAAGCTCCTGACAAACTATACTGCGGCCATGTTTTCAATTTGTTACGAGCTCTTCAATTAGTAATATATGTATATTTCGGTGTCGATTACGGTGGGTATACGAATGAATCTAGCACCGGCTGAATTTCGGCTTTTATACACAGAATCGAGAAAGCGAACAAACAAAGAATCTAAAAATATATTTGCTTCACCGTAGCAACAATGTTTTTTTTAACAAACAAATGAAATTAATGCAAAATAATTCTTAAAATACAGCTAAATATTCAAAATACATATTTTTTATGAATTTTATATAATTCTTTAAAAATAATATAATAATTAAAAAAATTATTTCTTTTTAGATTTATAACATATTCATTATTATTACTTTATTATATTTTACACTTTTTAATTTACATTTTATATATGTGCCGAACGGGTGACATGTCTATATGTATAAAACGTCAATTGAACTAATCATTTTGTTTTAATAGAATACTATTTCTTTTTAATTTTAAAATCCGAATTTAAAAAGAAATAAAAGAAAAAGTTTCATTGCATTAGTGATACAGTTATTAATGTATCACTACAGTACACACACACACATGCACACACACATACACACACACGCACGGAGGTCCAGCAGCGACTTCTCGCGGCGCGAGCGGGCGAGCGGGCACCGCGCCGTAAGCCCGCCGCCTAATCCCCGCCCAATTGGGACAACCGCTTGTTCTTGTAGACAATTTATCTTGCCACTTTAGTGGACCCCAACCGCCTAATAAATTACTCGTTGGATAAACGTCTTACGGCCCGCCTGACTTCTGACGGCCGCCTTAAGCGCAGTCACCCGCGGCGACGCTGGCTCGATGCGGTGCTACTTATTGCTTTACTTAATTGAAGTATTAATTAAAAGCTGGAGCAAAATGTGAACCCTTCACAAATGAACTTTGAAAACAATTCGTTATATATTCACAAGAATTTCTTGTAAGCAGTTCTTGCAGGCAGTCAGCTCCGAATACTTTTCTCCGTCTCTAGCGAAGCTAAAAAGTTAGGCAACACTCGCGATCCCGGTCCACTTTCGGATGTTACAAAAATTTATTTAACTGACATTAGAAAGTATTAATTTTACTACACAACTTGCCACAAGAAAACTTTCGTTCCCACCATCTGGATGAATGCCGATACAGTACGGTGCGCTTTTCCCGAAATTTGTTTCCACGCACCGCCACCCCGTGGAACCAGTTACCTCCAGCGATGTTTACGAACCGATACGACATTTCAATCTTCAAAAACCAGGCCTACGCATTTCTTCGAGGCCAGCAACGCCTCTTCAATGCCTGTGGCACTGCGGATGAATACGGGCGGGGTTGATTGGTTCGATTTTGATTGTTGTTCATTTCCATCGGATGACAAGCTCTGCTTCTGCTCGTTTTTCTTTGACTGCACATTAGTCAGCCAGATTTCCATCAGCATTCACGTGTCACATAGGAGGGATTCGTTTACAGCCGAGGATCGCTCTGCTGTGCAAGCGGGTAGCCTGTCACCAATCTGAGATATATAATAACTAGCATTATTTTCAGAACAGATTTCCACCCACCAGTCAATCCCCAGAGCTTCATTTTCTATTGTATCCACTCACACACACACACACACACAGCCGATCGGGTCGTTCAGAAGTCACACACAGGATTTTTGAATTTATCAAAGTCATCGATATTGTTAACTAAAGTATCAATAGGATGGTCACGTTTGTCGGAGATCCGACAATCGTTAGAGCAGACGAGTGCTGCAGTGGAGACCGCGTCTTAGCAAACGTAGTGTGGGACGATCTGCGCAGGGCGGCTGGTACAGACTGCATACTTGAAATCGAAGATCGGGCTAGGAGGCGCTTCTTTGGGGAGGCCTATGTTCAGGAGTGGAATGCCTCTGGCTGTTGATGATGACTATCATTAAGAAATGGAAATATTATAAAATATATAGAAATTATTGTCAAATTGCACGTCTTATAGCTCTAATAGAGTACAAAATAATCTTGGTTATCATTCATTATGAAGCAATAAGGCGATGGGAGCAAAGAGATAAATTCGCCCGCGTCGTCCCAGCTGCGCCCCATTGCGCCCCGTCTCGGGACTCGCATGAAGTGGACGCGCATTAAGAGCTCGATGTATCAGTAATCTCCGCGGCGTCGCAACAGTCGCTCCTTCACTTTGAATCTCTTAGTTTGGGAGCTCCTCACCCAAGGCACTGTCGGCACCGTACATGAGGGCCACACAACAATCAGCAGTCGACGCAATTACGGTTTGTTTTACTCCGTGTTTGCAGTCAAGGTCAAGCCGGAGAGTGTGATGTCACCTCAGCCAATGCATGTCGTCTACATAACTAATACACATACATACATATCATCACGTCTGTTTCCCCTAGATGTAGGTCTCCATCCGCTTCGATCCCAGCACACCTTTTTTGGTTCCTCTACACTCGTTCATCTTTTCATCCACCCTTCCTCTCACATTCATCGTAGCGAAACGGCTCTCCGTTAGTCGCTTCTCACCTTCGGGGGATCAGGACGTGGCAGGTGACGAACCACGTCTCCGTAATTTTTTAACAATTCAAAATTTGTCATAGTGAATCCCACGAACTGCAAGGGAGGAGGGAGGTTGGCCCCAGCAGAGCCCCGCATGTTGAGGTAAGGCACCATAGTACCCCGTGGAGCCCGATCCAGGGTAATTAATTATTCATTGTTAAAGTTGCACAATATACAACAGATGGTGAGGGGAGGGAGGAAGGATCAGTAGCTCGAGGGGATCCACTCCGAAAGTTTGTGACATTACACGTGTGATCCCCCCCTCCCCAGCGCTGTCCCGCCGCGATACTTCGACTAGTTTGCAAATGAATACATTTAGCAATTTATTTGTTAAGTTTCGTGAGTATGAGCGTCACCCTGCGGACTTATCGCTGTGTATTATCCACATAACGATGGCCAATTGGGTCAGTGGCGGATCTCTCCACGCGCGGAGTCAATGGTCGCGGGTTTGATCCCCGCATCGGAATAAATATATGTATGGATTACAAATATTTATTTCGAGTCTGGTAATCCCGCCAATCCGCATTGGACAAGCTCCGTTCCTGCACAAATGGAGAGGCCCGTGCTCAGCTGTGGGATGTATATGGACTGTTAAAAAAACACTGGACCCTGAGTTGTAAACAGTAAAGGTAAACTCCCCCACGGCTCGCACAGGCAGCTATGTAATTAACACAAAACCCACATCATATCATATTTTATTTATTTTTATTTTTATTATAAAAGGTACAGGTTACAGACTACAGATTATAGAAAATATAAGATAACAAACATGCAAAAGAATTTAAGGTAAATCTGAAGTCCAGTTACAACTATACACAACAATTACAATTAATATAATATATAACAATAACAATACGAGGGATTTATGATTTCATTCGTATATATAATTAGATAGACAAACACTAAAAGAAGAAACAAAAATTAAGATAAGTATGTAACACCGTAGAGATAAGTTTTAAAAGAATTTAAACTAGTAATAAACATATATGTGTGAGCACATACATATACAATTATAGCTTCTACACATTCTGCTTATCAGACTATTTTGTGTAACATTATTGTTGGAGTCGCGCAAATTAAACAATTAAAATATGCTAACACTTATACAAATTAGAAAACTTCTGGAGCCAATTATGGATTTATTTCTTAATTACATTAACTTATGTTCAGAACATGTACAGGTTCGTTGATTATATTAAACATCATAATAAATAATTGTCTAGCATTAAAAAAAAAAACTTACTCCGCTGGCTCAGTAACCAGAAGTGGATTTTGGCCTCCGAAACGAGAGTCCTCCATCTTTCCCTGTCCCGCGCTAATTCTTGCCAATTGCTGGCTCTAAACTCGCGGAGCAGCATCCACCTGATCTCTCCAGCGATATTTGGGTCGACTGGCCTTCGTCTGCTTGGTCGACACAAATACGCCCTCTTCACACTCCGATACTAGCCCATTCGCTTAAGGTGACCGAGCCAGCGAAGTCGATGTGCCCTGATCTAGCCCATAATGTTTGGCTGGTGCACTAGGTCTTCTATCTCGGCATTTTTTCGGATCCTCCTTGACGATACTTTCTTCTGGTTCATATTTAAAAAAATAATATAACACTAAAAAGGCAGCTCTCCACAAGCTGGACAATTCAAAACCGCTCTCTATCTCGAGTATCATTAAAAAATCGCCGACGGGAAATTTATGCGGACAGGGCGGCCCGCCCGCCCCTCATCAATACTTTAACGCTGGGAAGCCGCTTTATGAAAGCTTTGTGTTAGCGGCTTTTAAAAAACGAACTACACATTTTTTTTCCATTTATGCTAAAGCTATAAGTCAAATAATGGTTAGTATAATATTAGTGTCAAATAGTTTGAAGTGTTGTATTTGGATTTTTATTACGTCATAATGTGTGTGTGACTTTTGTTAATTTACTATGTGTGTAAGTTTTGTTATGTCGCTATGTGTATGATTTTTGGTATGTTGCTATGTGTGTGACTTTTGTTGTGTTGCTATGTGTGTGACTTTTGTTATGTTGCTATGTGTGTGACTTTTGTTATGTTGCTATGTGTGTGACTTTTGTTATGTTGCTATGTGTGTGACTTTTGTTATGTTGCTATGTGTGTGACTTTTGTTATGTTGCTATGTGTGTGACTTTTGTTATGTTGCTATGTGTGTGACTTTTGTTATGTTGCTATGTGTGTGACTTTTGTTATGTTGCTATGTGTGTGACTTTTGTTATGTCGTGATTTTTGTTTTCGGTACCGTACGGAGTAAATTATTTCACACCACGTGACCAATCTTTCATTTGTACCTTCGTTTGCATTTATGTACATATATTCACTGATCTCCCATTTGCTTTCGAGTACAACTCGGTACTATTGTACGTATTAAATCAATATAATCCCTTAAAACAACGTGGGAACCGAGGTAAGAACATCATACACGCACACACACCCACATTTGCAGAACGTTTTTGTGCCAATTACTGTAAAGAACTCATTGATTTATGCTATTTTATCGCTATTTTAATTCTCTACACCTGTGCAAAGCCTGGTGATGGCGGTGAGCTATGCTATGAGGACACAACCCAACCTGTAAGGCCAATACAGTGGCATGACGGATTTATTATATACCTACAGTCCGCCTCGTGAAGATAACGTACCTAAGGAAGACTGCGTGGCATTACACAATTCTTTACGGAGTATACAATTACACAGAATGCAGAGCTCAAACTTGTGCTTCGGCACGAGGACTCGATCTCCAGTTATGCAAAGCGCGTCATCGAGGGCAAGTTCCACCGGTCGCAGCCGACCGGACCAGCCCCGCGACCCGAGAGCAGAGTGTACTCGTCTGTCTCTAAGAACAACGTCTCAGGCACTTGGAACACATTTAAACACGAGCTGTAATGACGCACGTCGAGTTTCCTTAGGATTTGCACCACTACGATATGTCTTAATACTCCGGTTATTGATTTGGTTTAATATCGGAACAATAACTCCATGCTTTGGTTTTATAAACTAAACACAAATAATTTCAATTGCCACATATAGGTGAATGACTTTTATATTTGCTTGTTGCTTCTCAGTCGATTCACAGCGACTGCACGTTGTACTACTTTTGAGGCCTCACATGATTGATATAACCTATTTTAGCTGTAAACATGCGGGCACAGGTGCTACATGTGAGGACTCCATTACTATACTTGTAAGAAATATTTGAAGGAGGTATATATTTAATGCGCTCACGTTTGGACTCAAGATCTCACCTTCGTTGGTCTTCAAATTAATGAACAGCGTCATGAACTGATCGCCCCCACTTAGAACGGTTTGACGCATGTGTCTCTCAGCTGTCAGGCTGTATCCCGCATACCTTCATGTGCATATTTATATATATAATGATTACATATTCCTGTTTTTGTATCTATCATTTACTAGCTAGGGTATCCGGTGGCAGAATTAGGTTACAGGTCAAATAATCAGCAAACGCATGCCAACTGATATTGAGGGAAGTCCTGGCTGAAGTAAAGTAATCACGCACACGGTCTCAACACGGCGCCACGCTTCACACTGCTGGAGAGACCATGAAGCTTCTTCGTAATGTCTTCTCAAACAAATTAATAAGCCGTTTTGGCGATATCTCTTGGACCATCCAGATCATCGCATCTCACTCCTATGAGCTTTTTCTGTGGGTGTACCTCAAAAGTAAAGTCTATGAAACAAACCCAACGACCACGCTCTACTCTCACAAGCGCGAACATCTCCGCGTGAAACATCACAATAGTACGCAGCATCCATTCGACACGCACTATGGAAGGGGAATTATTTATGAATTTTTAATCTGTAGAATTTGTCAGTCGTGGCGGGGGCGCGCTGTGGGGCGAGCCCCGACTAGGGCTGCCAACATTCATGTAGGAGATACATTTTGTTAAAGCTTTATTTATAAATAAACAATTTGGCTTACCGAACGTTTAGATGTTTTCCTCTCCAATTAAATAGCAGAATGAATCGCGTCGACCAGTTTTATGCAGCCATTCGTCCTTACTCTTCCCCCGAATTTGTGGTGTTCGTTAATACAATGGATATTATTCAATAACCCAGGTCAACCATCATCCTCCCGAAGGATTTGACATTCAGCTAAACAGTCTACATTTATTAATGGAGTCAGGCGTTACTTTGCGGAAATCCATCACTATATTACTATATAGTCAAAAGTTTTACTTAGCTAAGATCCGCGACAAGCAAAACAATAACAGAAAATTAATAATGTGTGTTTTTCCGTTGGGTTTAGTGGATTATTTGGAACTTTAAACCAAAAACTTACCGAAAATCGGCCATCAACTCTCCACCCACCAACCACTATACACAACGCCAAACACACACTATCACTTTTCCATCTTGTACACGACACGTGTTTCGCCCCAACACGAGGCATCTTCAGGTATAGTAGACTCTACGGAAGACAACCGAAAAGTGACCCGCCATTACAACGGGCGCCTTATATAAACAAAACCCCACCCACAATGTAAGAAAACAACACGTGGGCGATACAGGTGTGTCAAAACTTACGTCACCACTTATTATTTAGTAAATATGACAATTCATTTTATTGTATTAAACGAATTTCACACTTTTTTAAGAGAATATATTCAAAAGAGGGGAATTTACAATATTTATTTGATCGTTCAGTATCTGGGACGAACTTTTCTTGTTCTTTAAGATCTCCAGCTGCTCCAATACACCCAGTCTCAAACCCTTTTTACACATGTGTAAAATATTTGGCGAATGATTGTCGGACAGAGAGTGCCCACAGGTTAGCAGATGGTTAGCAAAATGGGACTTATCGGGATGTTTGTTTCTAAATGCGGCTATATGTTCACTATATCGAGTCTTAAAGCTACGGCCAGTTTGACCAATATAAACTGCGTTACATTCACTACAGATAAGTTTGTAGACACCTGATCTAAGTTGTCGGTCCACCTTATCTTTAAAAAAAAAAAAAAAAAAAAACATTTTTAATGTTAAAGATAAGGTGGACCGACAACTTAGATCAGGTGTCTACAAACTTATCTGTAGTGAATGTAACGCAGTTTATATTGGTCAAACTGGCCGTAGCTTTAAGACTCGATATAGTGAACATATAGCCGCATTTAGAAACAAACATCCCGATAAGTCCCATTTTGCTAACCATCTGCTAACCTGTGGGCACTCTCTGTCCGACAATCATTCGCCAAATATTTTACACATGTGTAAAAAGGGTTTGAGACTGGGTGTATTGGAGCAGCTGGAGATCTTAAAGAACAAGAAAAGTTCGTCCCAGATACTGAACGATCAAATAAATATTGTAAATTCCCCTCTTTTGAATATATTCTCTTAAAAAAGTGTGAAATTCGTTTAATACAATAAAATGAATTGTCATATTTACTAAATAATAAGTGGTGACGTAAGTTTTGACACACCTGTATCGCCCACGTGTTGTTTTCTTACATTGTGGGTGGGGTTTTGTTTATATAAGGCGCCCGTTGTAATGGCGGGTCACTTTTCGGTTGTCTTCCGTAGAGTCTACTATACCTGAAGATGCCTCGTGTTGGGGCGAAACACGTGTCGTGTACAAGATGGAAAAGTGATAGTGTGTGTTTGGCGTTGTGTATAGTGGTTGGTGGGTGGAGAGTTGATGGCCGATTTTCGGTAAGTTTTTGGTTTAAAGTTCCAAATAATCCACTAAACCCAACGGAAAGACACACATTATTAATTTTCTGTTATTGTTTTGCTTGTCGCGGATCTTAGCTAAGTAAAACTTTTGACTATATAGTAATATAAACAGTCTACAAATTATGTTCTATCACGACACTCACCATCTGATAACGCGACGTCGATCGTCGCCGCCCCAATCTTCTGTTCTTGTTTTCATATAACACCTGGGTATACAAGTCCATTTTTAATACATATCCAAATGAAAACTTCCCATAGTCGTATATATGTATAATGTGTTCGGGTCGGCAACTCTACAACAGGCCCCGACACGCGTCTGGCAAATATCTTGATGGAGGAAAATAATGTTTGACACGCCGGCCCACCAGCGCACGTCGGGCACTTTATTTATTTACACAAACAAACACACACACACGATTATAGTATTGGATTGTTATCAAATAAGTTGATATTAAAATGTTTATGTATTTGAAAGAATTCCAATTTTTGTTAAATATTAAAAAGTTTTACCCATCAAAAGAACAGTTAAAACATACATAAAGCTCTATCTATGTCATCTGGTGAAAATTCTCCATTCGAGGCAATCGTAATCTTCCGTAATATTAATATATATGTATGTACTAGCTTTTGCCCGCGGCTCCGCTCGCTTGGAATTTGGTCTGTCACATTAAGTTTCGTGATAAATCATTTTAAATAAATATATATTTTTTTACTTAATAGTAAAATTATATTACGACCAAAATTACATAAAATCATTACAAATTGTAGCCTATATGTTATTCCGATGTATTACCTATATTAGTGTAAAGTTTCATCCAAATCCGTCCAGTAGTTTTTTCGTGAAAGAGTAACAAACATACATCCATACTCACAAACTTTCGCTTTTATAATATTAGTAGGACTGGTAGGATAGGACAATAAAATTATTTCATATAACAGTACGCATAAAGCACCTACCCTCCCAAAAATGTAACATTCACGTGTTTTTGCTTCAATTAACAAACAAAAGTTTGGATACATTTGGGTACTAATGGCCCCACTCCACACTGTCCGTCAGGGTCACCTTACAACGCAACCGGCACACGGGCAGGCATTGTGTTTGCGGGTAGGCGGCCGCTGTCGGCGACTACCCTCATAACGTGTCCACGGGGAGGGCTGTAATGTAGTGTAATGTGCGGGTCTATCACCCATACCTTTTATAGTTTTCGGTGATGATTAATTTCTTATTCAAACTAGTAAAATAATAAATTAGAAACATTTACATAATCTATATACCGTCACACTTGGCCTCCCAAAGGATGGACAATAACGAGGTTCTCCGATAAGTCAAGCAAAAACGTGAACTTTTGCAGACCGTCAGAGGTAGAAAAGTTGCTTACCTGGGTCATATCATGAGACATGACAGGTATAAGTTGCTGCAATTTCTCATCTCTTGCTGCAATCAATCATAGTGGGAAAAAGTCACGGGCAAAAGAAAAGTTTGTCGAAAAAGAAAGTCTTGGCTACGTAATATCAGGGAGTGGACCGGGATAGCGAGTGCGCCAGAACTGCTGCACCTTGCGAAGGAGGAGGAAAGTTGTGCGGAATGGGCTACCGACCTTTGCAAGTGGGAGAGGCACTCTTAGAAGAAGAAGATGTCACGCTTGTTTCCCGCAGGGGGGGGGGAGGGACCTCAGACCTCCGTTTGATACTAGTTTCTTCGTTTTTCCCACATTCATTACTCACTTCATACAAGCTCGTCGGTTAAGGGTACTTTTCACCTGGTCTTGCTTGACGACTTCTGCGATTTGGTCAATATATTTTTTCTTGGTCTTCCTCTACCGACACCACAAAGTTACATATATACGTTACAATATAGAGAGAAAATAATATATATGTGGCGGGCTAGTGCCTGAACTAGGGGTGAGGCTGTCTCTCAGGTCACTAGCTTTCCGCCCCTTATTTCTAATTGATTTATCTACGGAGAAATAAATATAAAATCTCAAACATTATATATTAAAATGTGTGTGTGTGTATGTTTAAATGTTTTTGTTTGTAACGTGCATTCAATTGATATTAAATATATATTTTAAAAAGTTACAGTTGTGGTCGTAGCAGACCTGTCAATCTGCTTGCTCCTGCTTTTTTAATGTATGATCTATTGACAGTTCACTAATGTGAACAGTTGCTGCCCGCCGAAAAGTTGTTCAATTACAAACAGTTAAAGCACACGTCGGCGCGCAGCGATACCACGACGGTGGTGGTGGGTGGGAGGGATAATGCACCCGCAGCCCCGCGCTCTCCTACACTTATCAGAAGATAATAATTAGGATTACGTAGAGGTATGGCGGGGGTGACGGGGGTGATCGGCGCGGCGAGTCGCACGAAATTTATAATAATTATAATCACATTTTAACTTCTTCTTCTAAGAATCTGTAATAAAGAAATGGCTTTCGTTAGAATGTATTGGGTTGTTCGGAAAGTAATTTGGTTTTTATCTATGAAAATGAATTATGTGGACAGTCATAACTTTTACTTAGCTAAGATCCGCGACAAGTAATAAAAAAAATAATAAACAATATGTGTTTTCTACTGGAAGGAACTTAAAATCTTACCGTAAAACCGGCCGTCAGCAACTCTCCATTTCTCAACCACTATCAACAACGCCAAATACACACCACCGCTCTTGTTGCCTCGTGTTTCGCCTCAACACGAGGCATCACCAGGATCACTTTACAAACCGTTAACTTTTCTATAAGATTTAGTTTGAGTTCCCCATAAATCCACTTCTTCAAGTACAAAACACACATTATTATTTATCTGTTTTTGTTTGCTTGTCGCGGATCTTAGCTAAGTAAAAGTTCTGACAGTCCACATAGTAATGGATTTCCATAAAATAATGCCTGACGCCACTTATCACCGAAAATGAATTATGTATTGACTACTTTGGTCTTTCTGGCGTCAACGTGATTCTACTGTGTGTTTATATGATGGATCCTAAGGCCCAGGGAATCCCATTTTGAGGTTGTTTATGTAAAGCGTTGTAACGACGATAAAAAATGACATAGTCATACATCACAAAGTTATTAATGTATGACTATGTCATTTTTCAAATTAATAAAAATGAATTTCTTATAACGACCGATACACAAAATAGATCAAATTATTAAAGACCATTCTCCTTCTTCTCTTATGGTCCTATGTCCCCGAGGTGGGGCAGAGGGCGTCCACAGTGCTTGGAGAATTAAAGACCATTGCAGTTGAGAAATTCCAGTCATTTTGTATAAGTTGCGGAATGTGGAACGCACAAAGCACGAGTCACAAGTACCAGGGCGCCATAAATCGTCAGATAATGCGACTGTTTACTGAACGCGTCGCACCCCGCCTTTATCCCTCGTCGCCTCGTGGGTTTTGACGGCTCACAATTACATTATCTATATATGTATAAGAAATATAAAAAAATAAAATCAATTCCTACTTGTATATCCTGCTAAATATCTCAAATAAGAGATTTTTTTATCTGCTATATAAAACTAAAATTATTATTTGAAAAACCTTATTAAAATAAAGTGTTATTTACTACTTTCGTTAACCAATTTAAAAAGTACATATTTGAACTTGAGTTGATAAATAAAAAAGTATATATATATATATACATATATATATATATATATATATATATATATATATATATATATATATATATATATATATATATATATATATATATATATATATATATATATATATATATATATATATATATATATATATATATATATATTATATATATATTCACGCCTATCCCCCGCAGGGGTTGGCCGAGACCACAGAGCTCCATCCGCTGCCATTCATCGCAGCGAAACGGCTCGTCATTGGTCGCTTTTCGCCCTCGTGAGAATCAGGACGTGACGGGTGGCGAACCACGTCGCCGTATAAATAAGAAAGTATATTATTCATATAGATAAAGGGATATGTATAGATGTAGGGATGTGTATAGATGTAGGCAGGGTGTGAACTGAAGAAGAAAATAAAGAAAGAAAGAAAAAAGAAGAAAAAGAGAAGATAAAAATATGGAGACTAGATTATGGATTATGGCATGGGTGTTTTATAGCTGATAAGGCTAAAGAACATCTGGGTCACCTGATAGTGAAAGATCATAGACATCCGCGACTGTTGCCGCGTTGCCAGATGTTTGCGAACACGTATGCTCGTCTCCTGAACGTCGCTATGTCGTATTTATTTAGGAATAACGCAAATGGTAAATCATTCTATAGTTATACAGTTTAAACTATCTTTATTATTATATTTTTCTTTGCCCGACTCCGACAATAATGTCACACAAAATAGTCCGATAAGCAGAATGTGTAGAAGCTATAATTGTATATGTATGTGCTCACACAGATATTTTTATTACTAGTTTAAATTCTTTTAAAACTTATCTCTACGGTGTTACATACTTATCTTAATTTTTGTTTCTTCTTTTAGTGTTTGTCTACCTAATTATACATACGAATGAAATCATAAGTCGCTCATATTGTTATTGTTAAATATTCATTGTAGTTGTTGTGTATAGTTGTAACTGGACTTCAGGTTTACTTTAAATTCATTTGCATGTTCGTTATCTTATATTTTATTTAATCTGCAGTCAATAGCTGTACCTTGTGTAATAAAAAAAAACTGCGAGTAAACCGTACGGTGGTGGACTCCCAGCCGTCCAGGTGATAGGGATGAAACGAGATAGAGAAGTCACTCAGAGTAATTTTAATATAAATAAAATTAAAGTTGAAACTATTACTCTGTCAGCAGAAGATAACTCGTTACTAACAATATATGCCGGATGAATAGTTGGAAGTCACTTTTAGAGCGTGTGACAATTGGCGATGAGAGGTTTGTGGTAATGTAATAAATAAAATTATTCCACATCTCACTGGAACAAGTTCATTGTTGAACAAGCGTACATCGGATAACGGATTTCGAAATTTCCCTCTCTCATGAAACGAGAGAAAAACACAAATAGAAAGGGATTGTGTGAAATCGCGGGGTGAGTCTCGTGAGTTCCGATGGTAGGGGCTCGCGCGTCCTGGCAACCAATCGAGCGGTGTTCTATACAAACACGTAGCTAAGGGATCGAGCCTTCGGGACGTACCCCCGCCACTAGTGGATCCGATTCGTTCCGCGTAAACATGTTGACAACAACAACATTTTTCCTCGAGTTTTTCTTTTAACGCGCCGCAGTCGGCGTTTACAAATACAAAAGGGTACGTGAGTGCAAAATACCTCAGACTTGGCAAACTTTGGAACTTCCCCGCACGAGTAACGACCGCTCACTAAATATGTTTCATATCCGCTCCACTCTTTAATATATTTGCCTTTTTTATGGGATAGAAAGGCAAACGAGCAGGCGTGTCACCTGATGGAAAGCAATCAACGCCGCCCATAGACATCCGCAGTACCATACGCAGTGCAGAAGCGTTTCCTGCCTTTAAGGAAAATGTCATTATAGGAGAGGGTAGAAGGGGGGTTGGGTCTCCGGAACTCAACCGCTCACCTTTTATTTTGGGGGAGTATGGTTCTTCCCCGGACAAGCCGGCCCATTTATACTACAGACAAATAATATGTCATTGTTGACAAAGCATTCGTCTGCAGCGTGGCTCTACTACAATCATCCGCCTGCATGCATACTGCATACCTCGTTCAAATTTAAAGTAAATATATTTTTATAATATATTTACTTCTCGGTTATGTGTTCGAAAGTACTCAAATATTAACGGAATTCATATCATGGGTTTAAAGACGATGGTAGTCCCTTCATTTCTGTGTTTTTTTATAAACGAATCGCCTTTTAGATATTTCTGAGAGACATTAATAAAAATGTACGCTCATATTACTTTACGTAGGTCCGCGAACGCAAATCAATAAAATAATATTGTGTGTTTGCGAAGACGTGCACAGGGTGAGAAAAGGCCGTTAGGAATTTTCCAACACCTTGCCACGGGTTTGACAATTTCAAACACACACTACCACTTTTAATCGCAAACGCAACGAGTTTCGCCTCGATACGGGGCATCCTCAGGTGCAGTAGGCTCTACGAAAGACAACTGAAGTCAAACCGTAAAGTTTGAGTGGACATTTTTGTAATGGACTTCCGCAAAGTAACGCCTGACTCCATCAATTAACACATATCGTTTATTGTCGCTTAGATTTTGAATAGATTTGTATTGTTTGGGCTTATGTGAACAATGGCTTGGAATGAATTCGTATGTTTTTTTTTTCGTATAGTAGGGCAAACGAGCAAGTGTGTCGCCTGATGGAAAGCAATCAACGCCGCCCACGGACAACCGCGACACCGCAGGAGTCGCGGAAGCGTTGCCGGCCTTTTATGATGCCGGCCAGATGGTGGGGATGAAATTTTTCTTTACGGCGTGTTGTGCGGTTGTGGGCGGCGTGTAAAAGTACGAACGTTTGGTTAGGTTATGTTAGTTAGGTCCCGGTGGATACAGTAAAAATGGACCCAGATTACATAAGTTTCTTTAGTTTGCCATTCAGCGATTGGCTCGATGTTTTATCTATCATCAACAGCTTGCGGCAGTCCACTGCTGGACATAGGCTTCCCCATAAAGCACCACCTAGAGCGATCTTTGGCTTCACGCATCCAGTTTCTGCCAGCCGTCCTGCGCAGATTGTCACACCATCTAGCCGCGGGGCGTCCCACACTACGTTTACCGAAACACGGTCTCCACTCCAGCACTCGTCTACTCCAACGATTGTCGGATCTCCGACAAACGTGATTAGCCCATTGCCACTTTAGTTTGCTAATTCGAAAGGCTATGTTGGTGACTTTAGTTCTTGGATTTGTTCATTCCGAATCATATCTACCAGAGAAACTCCGAGCATAGGTCTCTCCATATTTCTCTGAGCGATTCTGAGCTTATGAAGCAGACGGACTGTCAGCGTCCACGTTTTGTCCATTTGATGTTTTATAGTTATAGTAAACATGGGTAGAATTTGCCGCAAATCTTTATGAAATTTTATTTTGTGAAAAAGATAGAAGTACACGGCGAACAGAAGCGCGGGGAGCTGCCGTGTACGCGATGTCAACGTCAGCCTCGCTTGTAGCGCGATGACGTCATAAGGTGGCCTTTGACAATATTCCGGTAGATTTTATTTAGCGTCCGGTGCGTGCACAACATCACAACATGTATTGAAATCGAATGTAGTTGAAACGATTTCCATTTGGTAAGAGATGTTTAGTTATTTTCTTTATTAACCGGGAAGTTTGCTTGATTGGGAAGGCGTCACGTGCAGTGGTTTCCTTCTTATCGTATAAACAGGTAATATAAATTTATTTCGAGTACTATAAAAAATAGTAAATTCCTTCGTTTTTCCAGCGATCTACGCACATTACATATATTTATTTGTAAATTCATATGCATTTAAAAATTTTTTTTTCCATATAAAACTAAAATTAATTAAAAAAGTATTTGAACTTGAAATGATGAATTTAAATGGAGTTTAACTAGATTTATAAATATATGTAGGAAGCGCGTGATCTACTAGAAGGATTTGAAAAAAAGCGAAACAAGAACTGCTTTACTCACGTCACGGTTTAAAGTGGGTCTGAAATGATCACATTGCTGACACATTACATGAATGATGCCTACGACCGGTCGGCGGGCGGATTTCCTTAGTGTCTGATAACCCACATTCACCAACACCTAGTAGTAGCTAGTGGTTCGATTGGAGCATTAGAATTAACTCCTCAGTTGGTGTGGCGTGCCTAACCCCCCCCCCCCGGCCTCGGCGTGCAAACAGCGCGTCGCCGGCCGAGCGTCGGGCGATCGCCTGCGCGGCGTGTTTGCACCTGCACGTGAACTTTATTTGAATGTCTCACTTTGACTGACTTTTAATAATATTTACTAAAGTACGCGAGTGTAATAGCTTTGAATGGGATCGTTTCGGCGGTATTAAAGAATTTTAAAAGTAGTAGAGCCACGTTGCAGACGAATACTTTGTCAAGAATGGCATAATATTTGTCTGTAGCATGAATGGGCCGGCTCGTCTATAGAGGGAGGGGGACACTCTCCCCCTCCCTCTACCCCTCCCATTGCCACTCCCATAATGACACTTTCCTTAAAGGTCGGCAACGCTTCCGCACTGCCTACGGCGCTGCGAAAGTCTATGGGCGGCATTGATTGCTTTCCACCAAGTGACACGTCTGCTCGTTTGCCTTCCTATCCCATAAAAAAATGCAATAGCTTTTTTAGACAAGTCACTGTCGTTATTGTAGCTAGTCCTTTACGTGGTTTTGTACCGTGAGGTGATTTACACACGCGTTCATTTTCTTCTGCTATAAAGGTCTGCCTTTTGACTTTGATCATAATACAGGATAAACCAGTGGCGACTAGCTTTTGTCTTAGTGCGTATTATAACGCTACGCGTGTGCTACGCGACGTAGCACCGTTGCGGTCCGTAGCAGGCGCGCGGTGGGAGTCCCCCTTAACCTGACGGGAACTGAACCCTGCACGTGACGTTTAATTTCGCTCGCGATCCAATCGCAGTAAAAGAATCTATTTCGCGAGTGTTTTATGTCAAAATAAAAACTCATAAACGTAGTTGTGCAGTAATGGGAATGTGGTTTATTTTATGTTGTTTCAATTAATGACCAATACTCCTGTATGGATGTGAAGCTTGGACTACGAATATAAGCACTCAAAACGTGGCTTAATAGGCGCATGATAACAAAAATCATTTCTTGGATAAAAAAATTACGGAGGAAGTTCTAATTTTCAATATAGATATAGACACAATAATTTGATATCTGAAGATATCTGAAAATTGTATTACAGACAATTTTCTCATTAAATTATAAAAGTTGGAGGCAGTCATGAGGACTGCCCACAGATGTGAAAACTTAAAATTGTATTTTACAATTTCCAATTAATTGTAATGTTAAATGCTGCACATTCTTTAATATATAAATATATTATTATATTTATATATTAAAGAATGTGTTCGCGTAATGCGTGTACGTAGGCAGCTGCGCGCGCAATAACCGTGTTTAAAGTATGTCTATAGCTATACTCATAGCTATAGATATACCTTAAGCATTAGCATGTTGCCGACGCGAACCCATAGATTTTCCCTAACCAGTTTCGTGTATCGCGGCTATATAAGTTTTCACTTCAATTAATGCCAACATAAAGTTTATACAATATATACTCTAACGTAAACATAATGTAGGAACTATTGTAGTCAGTGTAAAAAGTTATACAAACGCACATAAACATGAGGCGCCAGTGCTATTGTGTACTTCGCGCCGCGCCGCGCCGTGCATACAGCTCGTCCGCTGTGAAGTTCAGCGCGGCGGGTATTGTTCCCGGCCGAGCGGCGCCGCCCCCTGGTTCCTTGTGGCTGTTATTGAAAGTTTATTTTTTATATTTTTAATTTAATGTCTGTAATTTGACTATATAATAACCCGACATATACCTACGTGCGGTGATAGAATTAGGTTGTTAAGCATAAATATTAAAAAACTACAAAGGATCATAACTTTTACGAAGAAGAGTAATGTGGTTTTCATTTTTTTTTTAAATAATTTCGTCTACATGACCACGACGGGCACACTCTTAGAATCTGGTCACAGTACTCTGTGCCACTCGCTCAACTAGTGACGTCGGGATGCCGTTAACCTCGCATACGATATTTTTACCTCTAATATATTTACCTCATTTGATAAGATGCACTGTCCATGTCCACGAATGCATAGAAGAGGCCACGGTGGGAAGACCTAGGCTAGGAGCTATATTGCCCAAAATAAGGATATATGGTGAAGAATTGTGTGTGTGAGTTGTAGTGCCAGTGGAAGAAGATACATACACTGCCACATTACACAAGTAGATACAGGAGCGGACTAGACAAGGGAAGAGCCGCGACGTATTTAATCCCTCCGTAGGCTTTAAAAGATTATAAAGAATGTGTGTGATAATCTCATCTGAGCATTTAAATCTTGTTTCCAGACGTCTGGAGATATTTAAAGTAAAGTCGACTCTAAAATAAATTGTAAATTGTACTTCTCATCGCTTCATCATTTATTGTCATAACAATAGAGATTGTACGGTCAGCCTAATTATCAGAATTTGTAAACTTTATAGAAAAACAAAAAACTCATTCAATTCGATATTATATATAACTGTATTACCACTCACTCATCGACACGTTATGGGAAACTGTAAGAGTTGGAGGGTAAGTTTGTTCTAGAGAAATGTTCTGATAGGGCTGGAGGCAGAGGAATTATATCCAATAGTGAAGAGACTTATATCCAATAGATGACAAATCTGCGCACTCTCAAAGTGATCTCCCGCTATCTGGATAAAGGCGATCACTGGATTGTTGGACGGTAAATTCCGTGCACCACCACTCTGGGACACTGGCTGCCTATAACGGCTTTTCCAAGCCGATACGACATTGGAAACTTCAAAAAACAAGGCTTCACGTTTCTCAAAAACCGGCAACGCTTCTGCAATGCCTATGGCACTGTGGATGTCTATGGGTGGCGTTCATTACTTTCCATCCAGTGACACGCCTGCTCGTTTGTCTTCCTTTAGTATAACAAAGTGACAGCAAGTGAGTGGGGAAGTCGTTGCCTTATGAACTGCAATCATATCAATGGGATCTACCTCAAGGCCAAACAGCCGCAAACATTGGTTCCTGCACCTGTACGTAGAAGTACCCAGGTTCGCCGTACGTCGGCCATCTCCCGGCGATATTATTTTAAAATTTTCCGGCGTTTCAAAACATATTCGTCATATACCTTACTACCTTAATGTTAATGTTAACACGGTTTTAGTTGACGTCCCGCGGGCTGCGGCCGGTGGCGGGCTCGCGCGGAACTTGTGAAAGCTTCTTCCTCCCCCCCCATCCCCCACCCGCCACGCACACCACAGCCGCTCGTAAATTGTACAACTTTCACTCCCTGCGCTCGAATATGATTATACTTGAACTATTAACATTCGACTACCTCCCGGCACGTGTGTGCGTGTGTGTGTACGTGTATAGCCCTTCAATATTAACTTACCAAGTGTTTCAACCAGTTATGCAAACTTAATGTACACCGTGGGCATTCGTTATTTTAACAGGATGCAAGGGATTCGAAATGTTGTGTCACGAATATGGGTCTCGTGAAATTGATGAGATGTGTCCAATCGCGGGGACGTGACGGGGACAAACTTTGTTTAAACTATAAATGAGCCCTTCGTAACACACCCTATCTATATATGAAGGTTGGAAAACAATTCAGCACAACTCTCCTCCTCCTTAGCGAGGTGCAGCAGTTCTGGAGCACTCGCTATCCCGGTCCACTTCCTGATATTACGTCGCCAAGACTTCTCCGATCAACTTTTGCCCGCGATTTTTCTCATCATGATTACTTACACCAATGTGTACCTGTCATGTCTGATGATACTTGTCATTACTAATAAATATCATTAATAAAGTTAGGCGTTACTTTGCGGAAACCAGTTATTACGTGGTCAGTCACAGTTTTCAGCTCCGCGATAAGTAGAAAAATAATAATGTGTGTTTTTTTCACTTAACGGGAGTCTTATATATCTGATGATGCCTTCCTCTTGTTGAGGGGAAGCACGTATGCGTGTTTGGTGTTGGTGACCTTGGTTGGGAGATGAAGAGTCGCTGACGGGCCCTTTTCATTAAGATTTAGTTTGTTCCTTGTAAATCCACTTTTTCCAGGGGAAAACGCATTATTACATTTCTGCTTTTGTTTGGATATCGCTGATCTTAGCCAAATTAAAAATTTCACTGTCGACATACTAATAAGTACTTTGCAAAAGTGGATGTTACTTTTCCAAAGTCACAAAAAACAACCTCAACCGGCGGGCTTGCATGAGGAGAATAATGAGTGTAGAGGAAACAAGGGATGTATGCTGAGATCGTAGCAGACGGAGATCTGTGGTTACCCCTACGGGAGATAGGCGTGACGATATGTATGTATGTATGTACAAAAAACAACAAGTTCATTGCACCAAAACTGACAATCTGCTAACCGTACAAGTAATACTGATTGCTTCGTTTAGCTGTGAACCGCCCTTAGCACGAGTACGTTACGCGCTCGCCGCTTGGAACTATCGCGCAATCAGAACGTATTGACGGGCCCACTAGCTGCGCGACCTTCGCGCAGCCATTGCACGCTCCACATTAGGAAGTCGAACCGACATTTCATTAATTCATCGAAGGCAATTTACCAAATATATAATAAGGTTACAAAATTAAGAAATGTTTTTTTTATGGGGTGGGAAGGCGACGAAGCGCGGTGGTAGCAAAGCTACTACTCAGACGCCGGTATTCTGCGGGAGTGTGCCGGCCCATTCAGGCTACATACAAATATTATGCCATTCTTGACAAAGTATTCGTGTGCAGTGTGGCTCTACCACTACGAAAGTTAGTGAAAATGTTGATAACTTAACTGGAAGTTATTTCCGACGACCCGCCCGCAGATGAGATATTCAGTTACAGCACGTGTTACCCGAGCTGCAGTGTCGGTGACGTCAGGTGAAGTTGGGTGAGTTCGGGCGAGCGCGGGGGTCGCCGCACTGCACTGCGACCCCGTCGAAGCAATTTCACCTTCGTTATATTGACTTACACAAAGTTCGCAGTGCTCGCCGCACTGCCACGGACGGGGAGGGGGGGGTCGGGCCGGTTGTGTGATTAGTGTCATACTATTGTATTTATTTATTTTTATGGTATAGGAAGGAAAAACTAACAGGCGTGTGATCTGATGGAAAGCAATCAACGTAGACTATAGAAATCCGCAGTGCTATAGGTATTGTAGAAGCGTTTCTGGCCCGGGAAATGTGTAAGCTCGTTCTTTGAAAGTTCCAATGTCGTATTTGTTCTTAAACATCGCTGGAGGTAGTTCGCTGAAACGATACGACATTGGAACCTTCCAAACGAGCTTACATATTTCTTAAAGGCCTGCAACGCCTCCGCAATACCTATGGCACTATGGGCGTTGATTGCATTCAATTAGGTGACATGTCTGTTCGTTTGCCTTACTATCTCGATAAAAATTTAAATCTGGTAAAAAAGACCTATTGATTGCTGGACACAGGAATAACGCCCTCTCGACGTAACATATTTTTGTAACAACGTCACTTGGTAAGTATTTAGTTCGCTCCGGCGACCTTCCCCCCCCCCCGCGCAGCTGGACCCTTAATTTTTCGCGTCAGCGCGCGCCCAATGTATCAGCAAACAAGTTTTTCTTATCAAACGGTCAACGTGTAGCGTTATGTTTGTCGAAGTTCTCCGAGCGTGACGTATACGTCAACGATCCGTGTACGTGGACCAGTGCGGATGAATCTGTAACAACCGTCGATAGAAGAATTTGTGACGAGGAACTACGTCACTGTGTTATTATAAAATAACACAGTGACGTAAAATATGAAACAAAAAAATATGAAACCAACTAGAGAATTCTTTTTTAAAAATACCATCGATCTTTTGTTTTTCATTTGCGACATAGGTAGTGTACCAAATAAAGGCTTACAACACATGTAGTGCATATAATACAAAGGTCAAGTTTGTAGGCATCTAGGTCATCACTGGTTGTTCCTCGCCACTGCTCAGCTGCGTTTCGTGGTAGCTTTAAATACACCGCAACCAAATGTTGGGACAACTTGCCACCACCTCTTTATGACTTGTATATTATAAATATGTTTAAAAAAATACAAAAAACTAATCTTAAGTATGCAGAAGAACTTGTTCTTTGGTTGCGGTGAATTTATGTCTTAGTTGTTTTTAATTTTATTGTATTGTATGTGTATTTATGTGTATATGAGTATGAGTAGTAGTATATATATGGATGTATGTGTGTGTGTGTGTGTCTGTATCAATGTCGTGACTGTGGTCCGCGATCTGAACACGTTGGTTCTTGCTGAAAACTAACGCCAGGTGCTCAAATAATCGAATGACGAATAATTATTCACTCGACACTTATGAGAATAAAATTATTTTCTTTTGGTTTGTTTATTTTTGTATTCTTAAGGTTTTAATTTTATTATTTTAAAAAAGGTGTAATAAATATTTTTTTTCTCTATTAATGGAGCGGGGATAGAATCCCGCGGGAAAAGTTGTCGTTTTGTGGATAGATGATGATTGATATTATTCTTAATTGACATCGCAAAAATACAAAAATGTGACATAATAAAAAATGATTTAAATTAGATGAATTAAAACATATTTTTGAGTAATTTACAAATTTTAGAAAAAAACATTTTTTTAATAACACATTATAAACAAATATTTTTAAATTATTATATTTGTTGATACAAGATTATATTTGTATAGGTTATTAACTTTTTTTCAATTGGATACAAAGTTATAAAAATACCTGTTACAAAATAATCATGTATTGTTTATACGCAACAAATTATCAAAACAATTTGGACCATCAATCAATATATGTTTTTTAACAAAAATATTCATCTTAATAAGGTGTTGGCCAAAAGCAAATGTTGTATAAACTGAAAAGTCAGGCACGATACCACCGGAGTCAAATAGGCTGGCGTATGAAATATTTTACAACGGTCGACCCTCCGAGCCGTTCCAAATATAAAAAGCGCTTAAATCAACTAACGTCTGGCCTCTGTCGGGGATTACGATGGGAGTGATGTCACAGGAATGTTTTGCGATAGCTTTAATGTGGAATGAGACAATTCTACTCTTTAATTAACGCAGTTTCAATGTTATATTTTATACAATTTGTAGTTCTTCCATTAAACTTGTGCAGTATAATTCCTGCTACTGAATTGTCTGATTCCAAGGTTGTTCTGAATCCAAGGTTTCATCCCCACCATCTGGATGATTGGCGACCCACTACTGTGGGTTTCTCGAAACTAGCTTCAGCGGTGTTTCCGAGCCGATATGATATTGGAATCTTCAAAAAACAAACCAACTGATATCTGAAAGGCTGGCAAAGTATTTGTGTGCCTATGTTGTTGCAGATCTTTGTAGTTGTTTTTCATCAGCAGTAAAGTCACGCTGCAGACGAATACTTTGTCAAGAATGGCATATTATTTGTCTGTAGCATGAATGGGCCGGTTCACCCCGGGAAGTAACACACTTCCTCAGAAAACCGGCGTTCGAGTGGAAGCTTAGCTATCGCGCTTTGTCCGGTGAGCGGTTGAGTTCCGGAGGCTTAACCCCCCTCCCTCCTCCTATAATGATACTTTCCTTAAAGGCTGGCAACGCTTCTGCACTGCCTATGGCACTGCGGATCTATAGGCGGCGTTGATTGCTTTCCATCAGATGAAACGCTTGTTTGCCTTCCTATCCCATAAAAAACATTATACTCCTTCAATTTCTATTCTGTTGTATTTTTTAACTTTAAATCTGTACATATTCGATAACTCTTCACTAAGTACACATATATTTTTAATATAACAAGTAAAGAAGTATGTTACTTGTGTATATATAAGTTAGATCAGTCTGAAAATAAATTAATGTATTTTTTATTTTTATTAATAAAAGAGTATTAATGAAAGGGCATCGCGGTGGCAGTTTATCGATGCCTTTCTAAAAGAAATCAGCTGGATGGAAGACAAAAATCTTGTTCTGCCTCTCGGGTATTGAATTTTATATGTACGTATATATAAACGAGTAGCTTTCCTAATACAACGGCGTAAGTAACTGGCGATTAAGTCCAGATTCGTAACTTCATGGACGAGTGCAAATTTTAAAGAGACAATAAAATCCCGTCCGCCCACGTTTGATTGATATCTTCTCTCGTTGTAACCTAGTTTGTCTTACGGGGCTCGCCCTCGGTGATTCAGGTGGATGAATTTATTCGTGCGTCTCCAAGTTTCACTCACTCGGGGGAGACATTTGTTTTTTCTTCCGCACGACGAACACGTCACTTGTCGAGTATAACTCAACGCCTTATAATAGATTGGCTTTATCACAATTGTTGGCGAGACACTACTTTATTCTGCACAAGTTTAGATGTTATATTTGAACAATTACCAATGATCTAAATATAACATACTTTTTTTTACTACTATACCGGAATTCCACATCATGCTGCTGCGTGTGTGATCAGCGATCCACCTCACCATCGAGATGTCTACACACATTGGGAAGAAACCTCTAGTCCTCCAGTGAACTGCTACAGGCTGGTGTTGAAACCTTTTTAATATACAGATAGGCATAGAGTATTGAAAATTTTGTAATCTAATTCCATATACATTGTGTATAATTATAAAATTGTCGCCCAAATCTGAGGATGAGACGCGGGCGCTGTTTGTAATCCGAAACTGGACGTAATTTATGAAGTGGCTCATCCCGCGCGACTTCCACGTGAAACATTAGGGGCGTGTGGTGCGAGTGATAGGCGATAAGCGTTGCCCAAAATACTTTCTATCTTTCGTTTTATACTGTTCAGTTATCTTTTATTCTTTCTTTACGTTGCCCGGGATAAAACAGAGCCACTCTGCGTCTCTCCGAGGGTGTCGATTTGGAAGAGCAGTGGACTGTTACAGTTGTATTCAAGATTAATGATGATTGATGATTTTTCATTTGATATGTGACTTTAGATAACTTAGTATTTATAATTATTGTATTATTGCAGATGTGTGACGGGCGGCAATGACTGTTTTCCATCGGGTCAATGTTGTCTGCCTTTGCCGAAAAAAGAAAAAAGGTAAAACATGTTTTTAAGTTACGATGAAGATGGTGCGATGACATCATGGCGCTAGTTGGCGCCACCTAGACACGTGTTACTAAAGAAAGAGATCACTGGAAACGGATGGAAGAGGCTTTTACCTGTTACTGGGTACCACTACAATGATCCAAGGGAAAGAACCGAATACAATAATAACTTGAATAAAAGAAACAAACATACAAATAAATAAACACAAAAATGGAACTTATACTATAATGGAACTGGAAGTGGATAATGAAGGCTTATATAATATAATAATAATGCTTTTAAAATAGTTTAAGTATTGTTCCCAATGAACATGGTTCGGGAGGCGCTGTTGTATTATGTTGGTTGTTACTTATTATTTATGAAAATGGACGAGGCTGAGGATTGCACACTTTGTTTTCCTTTACGACATTTTATGTGATTAATGGAGTCAGGCGTTACTTTGAAATCCATTACTATGTGGACAATCAACACTTTTACTTAGCTAAGATCCGCGACAGACATTTTATGTCTAAGTTATATTAAATGATTGAGTCGTGATCGAGTGATGAACAAACAACAAGCGTCGCCATTTGGACCGATCTTGCACCACCGTCTGCCAGTTCTCGACTTGAAGCTTCTCGACTTTAAGTCTTTTAAAATTAATAAAAAACCCAGTAAAGTTCCGATTTTTTCCCAAACTAATTAACGCACGAAGTTATGAAATGATGAGGAGATGAGGGATGCTTAGGTGGTTTGGGCATATAGAATAGATGAATGAAAGACGACTGGCAAAAGAAATTTACCTTGCGAATGTGGATGAAAGGGGCGGTACAGGAAGACCACGAAAAATATACCTTGATCAAATTGCTGAAGTTTTTAAGAAAGGCCAGGTCAAGAGTACCCTCAACCGGCGGGCTTGCATGAGGAGAATAATGAGTGTGGAGGAAGCAAGGGAAGTATGCCGAGATCGTAGCAGATGGAGATCTGTGGTCTCTGCCTACCCCTACGGGAGACAGGTGTGATGATATGTATGTGTAAATTATGTAAAGATGTTGTTGAAAATATTGTTGATTTCAACAACTTAAATTGTGGCGTCGAATCGCTCGTGACCTGCGCCAGCGTGAGAACCACTGAGGGGTGCCTGCGTTTATGATGTGTTCTCCTCGGAAGCGTGGGTGGGCGAATTGTGACGACTTGTTTGCGCGCCGGTCGGGTGGTTTTATCGCTCCAATGTGTACATTTCGCGTGTCGGTATGCGAGCGTCTAGATGTTGCTCATTTCAATCGGCTACCGCAGACATGTAACTCACGTTAGCTCACTGTGCTGGTCCTGCAGAGGAACCTGTGAATATTATTTGATGATGGTTTTTTTATTTTGTTCATAGTTCATATACATATATACGCTAATCCGCATTGGACAAACGTAGTGGGTTAAGTGACGTTAAAACCTTTAGAAATAAGAAGGACATATATGGGCTTTGGAATAAAGAATGTCCCATTGCTGAGCACGGGATTCATTTCTGGAGAAATGGACGTTACCTACTTCACTATCACGCTTGTCCGATGTGGATTGGCGGGGTTACTCGGAATAAATATCTGTAGGCCATATATATATTTATTCATATACGGGGATCGAACTGGCGACCATTGACTCCGTGAGTGGAGGCCCCGTCAAAAGAGCCAATTGGTCGGCTACCATACAGTCGCAACTAATTTTAATGATTGATGATTTATTAAATTTTAATGATACGGTTGTTGTTGCCTTGTTGAAAATAAAGGTGTCATAAATGCGTGTGGATGTAGGTATGCGTATGTGTGTGTGTATGTATCAATGTCGTCACTGTGGTCCGCGATCTGACCACGTTGGTTTTTGCTGAAAACCAGCGCCGGGTGCTCCAATAGAACGCCCGGCATGTACTTAGCAAGAACCATTTCGTGATACTTGTAGATTAAAATAATTTTATTTTTGTCGTGTTTATTTATATATTATAATATTATGAGGGTTTTAATTTAAGGTTTTGTAAAAATAAAGTTTTTTCTATTCTATTCTAAATGTAATTTACGTATTGTTAATATTGCGGATCTCTCTTTGTCTCTCAGTTCTTTAAATCTATAGAGTTGGTGTAGATGATGGTAAGTGTTGTGTATGTGTGTGGTTATTGTAAATGGAGGGTATTTTACAATAAATTAGTACGTACTCTCTTGTTTCACACAACTCTTTATAAAAAACTATGGACATGCAACATTCACTATCATCAATCCGACCGTAACAATTCAATGGAACTAGACATTGATCTCCCTTGGAACTGAAGAGAGTCGATAAAATTCCTTCGTCTGACGAGCGGATTAGAAAACGCAGCTTGATTTATATTACTCAGGTAGAACTTGATGGTCTTCTAATATCTGCTTCTATAGTTAACACGTACGTTACGAAAGTAATGGGCTGATTTTGTTGTGCGCCACATTATCAGGCATTAATGAAGGCGTAGTTGCAAATTGCCAATTAAGGTGACGCGTACATGTTTAAACCTGTACGGCTCCGGTCCGGTCCCGGGCGGCGCGCGTGGAACACTTCCACACACCACACTATTACTTCGTAACCAACATGCGCTCACAAGGTCGCTACGTGTAGTCTGCGCAGTTAACGCGCTGACTTATTCAACTGAAAATTATTTCTATTCATGTTGAGGCCGTGGACTTCGGTTCGTACGAATAAAACACTGATCTTTGGAACCAGCTACTTGCATTAGTATTTCCGAACCGATATGATATTGGACCCTTCAAAAAACAAGCCTACACATTTTTTAAGACGAAGAATGCCTATGGGCGGCGTCGATTGCTTTCCATCAGATGACACGCCTGTTCGTTTGTCTTCGTATTCCATAAACAAAAACGCCGTGGCAAAGACTCGTCGTTACCGGCTTCTGAATATTTCTGGCTCGCTTTGATATTAAAATGAAACTAACAAAAGAAAATCTTTCTAAATACAGGGTGTCCGATGGTAGAATTAGGTTATAGATCGAATAATCAGTAAACGCAACATTGAGAGAACATACTGCCTTCACGTCACGCTCATGGTTTCAACAAGATGGCACCACCCCTCACACTGCTAAGAGACCGTTGATTTTCTTCGTGATTTCTTCTCTTATAAATTATTAAGCCGTTTCGGCGATATCCCCTGGGCACCCAGTTCACTGGATCTCATCCCTATGGGGTTTATCTCTGGTACATCAAAAGTAAAGTCTATAAAACAAATTCGACGATCTCAGCACGAAAAGAACATATCGTTCGCGAGGTTAGCGGCGTCCTCACGTCACTACTCCTTAATAAACGTCACATTTTTAAACAAATTAGGTTTATTAAAATTCGTCATAGTGAATCCCACTAGCTGCAAGGGAGGATGGAGGTTAGTTCCAGCAGAGGCCCGCATGGCTATGGAGTAAGGTACTATAATACTAAATTTTCCATGTTTTTTTTTTATAAATTAAATTAGTTTTTGTAAAAATATATTGATAACTGTACATACAGATAGTGTATCAATGTATTTCTTTAGACAACTCCATGACCTGTTTGAAAATTTTCTTCAAAACTGATTCTATTTGAAGGACTCCACCTGAGTCGGGGTCGATCGATATCCTTTGTGAAACAATCTGTCAATAAACCAAATTAACAAGGAAGGGCAGACTGATAGACACAAAGTAAAATGTTCACTATAAGTTTCTCAAAGGAAATTATATTGTAGCGGCGTTAGGGCTTCAAAACTTTCAAGTTTCTTTGAAGTTTCAAACGTAAATGATTCTGAATAAACGACACATTTGTTATTCAGAGATTTAAAATTGAAATCAATGTATATATTCTTCAATATAGAGAAGCTTGTTTGCCATACCACCGTAATGCGGTGTCGTCTTGCCATCATCGACTCAGTAACGGCGCCCCTGTCTACGGAGTTAATGGTAGCGGATACAATCCCTACAACGGGATAAATATATATATATGTCCTGAAGTATTTATCCTGAGTCTGGTAACCTCGCTAATCCCCCTTTTTTTTCTATGGGATAGGAAGGCATACGAGCGGGCGTGTTACCCGATGGAAAGCAATCAACGCCGCCCATAGACATCTGTAACGCCATAGGCAGTGCTGAAACGTTGCCGACCCGTAAGGAAAGTGTCATTATGGGAGGGGATTGGGAGGAGGGGCTCCAGAACTCAGCCGCTCACTGTACGAAACGCGGTAGGTAAGCTACCACTCAGATGCCGGTTATCTGCGGGAGTGTGGTACTTCCGCGGGCGATTCGGTCCGTTCATGT
This sequence comes from Baronia brevicornis, assembly GCA_031353405.1. NCBI lineage: Eukaryota > Metazoa > Arthropoda > Insecta > Lepidoptera > Papilionidae > Baronia > Baronia brevicornis. Next base: position 80,781 of record JASFAT010000403.1, read on the forward strand.
TACAGGTAAATATTATGCCATTCTTGACAAAGTATTTGTCTGCGGCATGGCTCTACCACTAACGTTAAACATGCGTGGCGGGTTACTGTCTGTTCCTCCTGAAATCGGAAGGCCCGTGCCCAGCAGTGGGGCATATATCAGCGTCAGGAATTATTTCCAACAATACTGACCAGTTCCCGTGGTAAAAGTGATAGAAGATGCTGACAGATGAGACGTCCCCTCGTAATTCCAAAGAGTAGCTTTTGGATAAAGTTCTTGTTGTCGACGATTCGAAGCGCAAGTCTGCTCATTAAGGCTGTGATACAGTATAAGACAATGTACAGTGTTCCTCATAGAATCGAAGTGGATACGGCGGTAGGGTAAGTCGCCGGTGCATGCGGGGGTTTTACTTCCGCTGTGCCGCTTCTGTTCACTATTCATCCGCCCCCCCCCCACTGCGCAGCAAAAAGCAGATTGATGACCGAACGCCGAGACAAGAGCGGGCGGCAGCGGAGCCCCCGCGAACGATTAATTGTGCCGCCGCGGCGACCCGGCCGGCGGCTTCCGCCCCCTTCCGATTGCCTTCAGCACCGGACCACTCCTCCGCGAACCGTCCACACCTCCACTGTCAATGTCTTTGTCACTTCCAATTATTGTTTTGTATGGGACTGGGAGACTAAGGAGCGAGCGTATCACCCGATGGGAAGCAATGCATAAAAAGGTTAAGGTAAGGTAAGGTCGAAGGCAGCTAGCCCCATACATTGGTGATGTGTGGCATAAAGTTTCGGGATATACATTTTTTTTTATGGCATAGGAAGGCAAACGAGCAGACGTGTCATATGATGGAAAGCAACCAACGCCGCCCATAGACAACCGCAACGCCATAGCCAGTGCGGAAGCGTTGCCGACCTTAAAGGAAAGTGAAATTATGGGAGTGGCAGTGGGAGGGGAAATGGGAATCGGAAGGGGAGTGGGAGTAGGAAGGGGAGGGTGTTGGCCCTCGGGAACTCAGACCGCTCATCGTACGAAGCGCGGTAGACAAGCTACCACTCAGACGCCGGTTTTCTGAAAACATTACATACATGTGGTTATTACAATACAATATTATAATAACCACATGTATAATGTGTAATATAGTAATGATTACAACTCTATATATATATATATATATATATATATATATATATATATATATATATATATATATATATATATATTTTGATGTACATAATACATATATATACAACATAATATATTTTATAAAGTAATAAGGGTTCATTGGCCTTGATGTGATTTTGTTTTTGCGATATTTATTGATATTGTGGAGCAGTACTACAGGTATTTCTGTGGAGCATAGATGTTTATTTATTTTAGTACATATGTTTATGCTTAGTTTAATGACCTTTGAATGACAAAAAATGTCATACACAAATCAAAGTACCCGCACGTAAAACGAATATTTGATAAAAAATTTTCTCCCCCAATACATTTGGCGCGAACTGAGGCGAAAAATTAAAGGTCCGACGTCCCTGCGGACCCTGCGGACCTTCGCCGAACGCAATTATTATCCAGGACTACGAAAATTTAGCAACGAGCAAACACTACTTATACAAATGAAATGTATATAATATACTTGAAAATATTTAATTTATATAAACAATTTACAGGGAACTTAAATTAAATCTTACCGAAAAATGGCCGTCAGCAACTCTCCACCCACCAACCACTATACACAACACCAAACACACACTACCACTTTTCCACCTTGCAAACGACACGTGTTTCGCCTCAACACGAGGAATCTTCAGGTATAGTAGAATCTACGGAAGACTTAACGGTTGTCTTCCGTAGAGTGCAAGGTGGAAAAGTGGTAGTGTGTGTTTGGTGTTGTGTATAGTGGTTGGTGAGTGGAGAGTTTATGACGGCCGTTTTTCGGTAAGATTTAGTTTAAGTTCCCCGTAAATCCACTTCATCCAGCAGGAAAACACACATTATTAATTTTCTGTTATAGTTTTGCTTGTCGCGGATCTTATCTAAGTAAAAGTTTTAACTGTCCACATAATAAAATAAAGTCAGGTTTTGGGAGTGTTTAACTATATATAATGTTATCTTACTTATAATTAAGATAGTAATATTAGTAGGCTAAATGATTCAACGTGAAGTTACAACTAGATCGTACCAAAATAATAATTGTATTAAGAATAAAAACTAATTAAGTTTATATCTTTATTACGAGTCTTAGTGTTTGTACTGTAATGGCGTCCACATTACAGGTTGTCCTAAGGCCGGGTGGAGACAGTAAAATATTTTTTTACTAAGAATTATTTAAATGTTTATCTTGAATGTTGTTATAGAACTTGCAATTATAATGAAGTCGGAGCTGTCGTTTGAAAGTGTTAGGCTGCGTAAAGAGCCTTCAAAGTTTGGCAATATCGGGGGGGAGGTGAGGTGTGGTGCGGTGTGGCGCGGGGGAGAGGATAGGGGGACGCCCCCAACGGGCAAATTACACCGAGCCCGCGCCGCGAATGCCAAGTGGGTGAATGCCTTCAATTTTAATATGTGGACATATTGTAGCCGCAAAGCGCTATCATACGTGGATTTATTTTATATTAAATAAATGCAATGTTGGCTAATTGGGTCGGTGGCGGTGCGGTCGTCTACAAAGTCAATGATTGCGAGTGTAATCTGCAATGGGATATATGTGTGTATGTACTTACATATGTTCGTTACAAATCTGGTTACCCCACCAATCCGCTTAAATATGGTGGGTTAGTGTCCTTTCCTTCAGAAATGGCTGGGCTGTGAACAAATAGTAAAGCGGCGTGGGTCACTCGTGGGGGGGGGGGGTCGCCCACTGCCCGCGGGCATGTCACTTCAATATCAGAGTTAAACTTATTTAAATAGTTTGAGCAACGGCATGAGCCGTCAACATTCTTTTTTATGTGATAGGAGGGTAAACGAACAAGCGTGTCATCGGATAGAAAGCAATCAACGCCGGCCATATATTTGTGCAACACCATGGGCTTCACAAATGCTTTGTCGGCCTTCGAAACAAGGACAGCTTGCGTTGTAAAGTTTCCAGTGTCCTTGTTATGCGGCAGTGGGATTCATTGCATACCGTCACGCCTGTTTCCCAGGTGGGATAGTGAATGAAAGCGGAAAAAGAAAAGCAAATAAAGGTCATTGTCGCCGCGCAGGCGATCTCCGCTATGTGGTGTGTTGATTCCACTCTCATTGTGCCCACGGTGGTCTCTGTGCATGAACATTTGGACACCCATCTGTCCAAGTTAGGTTTAGGGTTAATTAAACAGCCATATCTTGCACGGCTAGGATCGTGAGAAAGTTCCTTTCCTTGGATCCCTTAGTCTTTCGTTTCCAGGGATTATTCCGCCACGAAGAATTAATAAAGCTAATAAAACTGAATAATATTTTACTACAGTGTTAGTTGTTATATTAATAATATTGTTATTAAGAGATAATTGTGTACATTAAGGAGATAATAACATGAGTGATGTGTAAAGTTCGCGTATAATAACTCACTGTTAGGGCGCACGCATTTAATGCCCCTCCCCGGTGAACCCAGGACCCCCACTCTGGGACCGGGTTATCACACACGCAAGTATTATATTTGTACTGAACAACGCATTAGCCAACTAAAACCTCTGCGCGACTCTCTCAATATGTGTGGCGTCGCCGTGTTGCCACGACGACTCGGGACGCTAACAGGGCTCCTCGAATGAAACTCAATCAGTTTATTACTCAATCACAAAAACACGTCTTACTACTTTAGCGAAAAAAATAACTCGTGTTTCCTTTTGTTTCGTGGTAGCTTTAAATACGCCGCAACCAAATGTTGGAACAACTTGCCACCATCTCTTCGTGACTTGCATACAATAAATTTATTTCAATATATTTTTTTATATATTTAGTCAGGAACTTGTTCTTTTGGACGCGGTGAATTTAGTACATGACTTTGTGTTTTTTAATTCCATTGTACTGTACGTGTATTTATGTGTATGTGTATATGAGTATGAGTAGTTATATATATGGATGTATTTGTATGTACGAGTGTGTCAGTATGAATGTCGTCACTGTGGTCCGCGGTCTGACCACGTTGGTTCTTGCTGAAAACCAGCGCCGGGTGCTCCAATAGTGCGCCCAGCATATGCTGAGCAAGAACCATTTTATGCCACTCGTTAGATTAAAATTATTTTCTTTTTGTTTTGTGTTTTTATTTGTATATAGAATATATTTAAGGATTTAATTTTGGTAATTGTAAAAAAAATGGTGTCATAAATAAAGTTTTTCTATTTCTATTTTTTTATGGGATAGAAAGGCAAACGAGCAGGCGTGTGACCTGATGGAAAGCAATCAACGCTTGCAATCAACGAATGGTCACGGGTATGATCTTCGCATCGGAATAAATATATGTACTACTTACAGATATTTATTCCGAGTCTGGTAACCCCGCCAATCCGCATTGGACGAGCGTGGTGGGTCTTCAAGAAAAAGAAAAGAATATATTGTATCTGAAAGAATTCTTTTTTATATCTATATATAAAAAATAAATTTTTCATCATTATTTTCTCGGTAGATGAAACGAAAGAACTCGACCCATTTCTTGAACGGATGGTGACTGGGGATGAGGATTTTTTCCCCAACCTAATACGTACATATTTTAACTAGTGTCATCACTGTGGAATGCGATCTAGTTACGTTGGTTCTTCTGAAAACCAGCGCCAGGTGCTCTTATAGAGCGTCTAAATGTAATTTCTACTTAGTATTTGTTAAAATTAATTTTTCGTAAAAACAAATGATTTACATTTCTATTAGGTGAGATTTGACATTTCATAAGGCAAGGTGACGCGACTACGGTTTCTTGTGTCTCGTATCAACACCCAACACCAAACCTGTTTATTACCTTATAAAGAGTAGCTCGTAGTCAGCGAAACTCTCAAATTCATGTAGTTGCTGCCCGAGCGAACTTGGCTACGGCGGCACAGCGTAAATCAAAACTTGGCCGCGACTTACAACGACCCCCGTTCATTGAACAAGTATCAACACACACACAACAATTCACTTTTGAATAGCTTTGCAATTTATTGTATAATGTGGTGCCTCGTGTCCTCGTAAATTGAATGCAAAGCGAATAATCGCTACATAGTTTCTTAAATATTTGTTTATACAGAATGTCCGGTGGGAAAATAAGGTTTTCAAATATAAATAATAAAAAAAAATTACAAAGACGTTCAAAATTCTGGTCTAACTTTGATTTCAATAATTTCTGACCATTTTTAATAACAGAGGCTACAGCGAACCTTGGGGTCCAAATAACTCCAAAAATGTCTGGCGCAGAAGGCAACGGGAAACCACTGCACTGAATTTCCCTTGTTGTCAATTCAGACACAAATACAGTGGATAAAGGTCATAGCGAGTGTTCCAGAACTGCTGCACCTCGCGAAGGAGGAGGAAAGTTGTGCTGAATTGGCTGCCAACCTTCGCAAGTCGGAGAGGCACTCTTAGAAGAAGAAAAATAATTAATGGAAACTATTTAAGATAAAAGAGGATTTTTTGGGTTTAATGAAGTATTCCATTAGTTCTTATAATAACTTTTATGAAGAGAAGTGTTATTAATTTTTTAAAAATTATTCAGTCTAAATTGATATATGTAAATAATGAAATAATCAACAGCCTGCTACAGTCCACTGCTTAGCTTCGCCCCCCCCCTTCTCCAAATAGTACCACCTAGCCTGTTCCTCGGCAAGCATCCGGTTTCTGGTGGCCGCTCTTCGCGGTTTGTCGCACCATCTATCATCGATCAATCTAAATGTGAGACACTATTCCACACGCCTTAAATTATTTAAAACCGTTCATTTGTGTGGCGCGGTGGCTACGATTGATTCCACCGACGAGTGTCCTCCCGTCCTCTCGCTGCGATGTTGCCAAACTCTCAACCCTCCTCCGAAACACGAGCACTGCCACATTATTCCGATGAAGGAACTCAATACAAAATTATGTCATACCCATCGTCTATATAATAAAATAATTTTCAAATATTAATCTTAATTACCAGTTGGCTCAGTGGCGGGGCCTTCCGTCCGCCGAGTCGATGGTCGCAGGTTTGATCTCCGCATCGGAATAAATATATGTATGAATCACAAATATTTATTCCGAGTCTGGTATCCCCGCCGATCCACATTGACAAGTGTGGTAGGTTAATTTCCATTCCTCCAGAAATAGAGAGGTCCGTGCTCAGCAGTGGGACATATATGAGCTGTCAAAAAAAAATCTTAAAGGTGACAACGCAGTTGAGATGCTTCCGGCGTTGCGGATGTCTGTATCCGCATACTCGTTTGCCTGCTCTGCTATAAAATAAAAAAAAACACATTAAAATACTGCCTGTACCGGGACACACTATTAAATACTATTTGGATATTTTTGTATTAAGGACAAGGGAGGCAAACGAGCTAGCGTTTCATTGACATAGACATCCGCAACACCATAGGCATCACAGTTGCGTTGCCAGCCTTTAAGGTGTGAGTAGGTTTGTTATACCTGAAGGTTTCAATGTCGTATCGGTTCGGAAATATGTTTCGGGAACATTGGTCATCGTCATCACGCCGGACTGGACTGGTTCCACAACGCCACCCCCCTTGAATACGGTGACAGAAAATAAGTTTCTCTGCTTAATGAGTGGAAGTTTTGATTGAGCCACCGCCGGGTGTATATCATATACATACATATTATGTACGTGCTGTTAATTTATATGTAATGTGTTACTCCGGAATGAAATTAACGTGTATGTATGTCTGTCTGTTTGAATGAGCATCACTAAGCAGCCCAATATTGGCCTCCGTACCAATATATCACCACGTCTGTTGTGAGATATCGCCCACACTAAGGTACCTTCACATTAAAATTTTAATTCATTTTATTGTACGAATATCAGTAGGCACTGGTGTATGTAATCACAGCGTCCAGTGTCCGGTGTCTGACGTTAGAGGGGACGTCTGGGGGAGGGAGCTCAAACGTCAAGTACCCCCCCGTATTGTAACTCCAACAAAGTATTCGCATGATGTTGAATCCTCCTCCGGAGTGAACTTGTTGGAGAGGAACTAATGTGAGAAGGGTTTGTACCTTTTTCGTTTGTATTCAGCGAGAACTTTTGTGATTTGCGTCCCTGTAATATATATATATATATATATATATATATATATATATATATATATATATATATATATATATATATATATATATATATATATATATATATATATATATATATATATATATATATATATATATATATATATATATACATATATATATATATATTACTTATTATTTACATGATATTTCATCATCTGCTCTGTGATAAAAGAAAGTATTTTGAGATTAGAAGATTAAGAGATTTTAATAAACTAATTTAACTTAACAAACAACTTAATAAGCTCCACTTCTGGACCTCACTCAAGAAGCACCTAGCCCGATCTTCACGCATCTTAGCTGTGCCAGCCGCCCTGCACAGATCGTCACAACATCAGCCGGGGGGCATCCCACACTACATTTGCCAAGACGCGGTCTCAAATATGTTGGTGATCTGAGTCATCCTTCGTTATTAACTAGCTTTCATCACATACGAGATAAGAAGTACAAAAGCTCCATATCTGTGGAGGTGACGTCGCATAATTCATCACATCATCGGCTGTTATCATCTTCAGTCAATCGTTAATCAACGCTTCGGGGCAGCAGGCTGACCTTCGATGAGTACAGACGAGCAAAAACATGTCTGGAATTTTCTTCGGCGGAGACACGAAAAGTTTAAAAGTTTTCTACTTTTTATGTATTCTATTAAAATACTTTTTGATTGCGTGTCATCCGATGGCAAGCAATTAACGCCGCCCATAGAAATCTGTAACACCATAGACATCATAAATGCGTGCCCGACCTTTAGATAAGAGAACGCTTGTTTTTTAACGGTTCCAATGTCGTATCGGTTTGGAAATACTGCTGAAGATTGCTGGTTCCATAAAGTTTTGGGAAAAGCTCACCGCATTGTATCGCCATTCACTCAGAAAAGATTATAATATAGTAGCTAGAGGGAATTTTTTTATGGGATAGGACGGCAAACGAGCAGGCGTGTCACCTGATGGAAAGCAATCAACGCCGCACATAGTCATCAGCAGTGCCAAAAGCAGTACAGAAGCGTTGCTGGCCTTTAAGAGGAAGGAGGAGATGGGGTTGGGCTTCCGGAATTCAACCGCTCATCCTACAAAGCGAACTTATGTTACGAACGTAGACTCTACGGAAGACAACCGTTAAGTTTCACGGTTATCTTCCGTAGAGTCTACTATGCTGGAAGACAACCATTAGGTGAAGAGTTGTTGACGGGCCTTTTTCGGAGAGTTTTAGTTTAGGTTCCAGGTAAATCCACTTCAACTAGCAGGAAAACACACATTATTAATTTTCTGTTGTTGTTTGCTTGTCGCGGATCTTGGCTAAGTAAAAGTTTTAACTGTCCACATAGTAATGGATTTCCGCAAAGTAACGCCTGACTACGTTAATCATGTGATTTTTGTGCTTTGTTTTTATCGTGATATTAACATTTTCTAGGTTTTTTGTTTAGCTTTTTGCTTCGATGTGGTTATGGTTACACCACTGTATCATATTATCCGCGTGTGCTGTCGTGGTTATTACTTTTGTGTTCTATTGAAATAATATTAGAACGTCTGAAATCTCATAGAACGATGGAGACAATATTACGCCGGACGGGGTAAGTGCCGTGCGGCGAGCCCTGCACCTGCATCCCGTCGACTCCATCTCGTAATCTGTACACTTTAGATGAGGTTTCACCTGGTGCTGGAACTGTATATATTATCTTGGATGGAAACTTTATTGCTTTATTAAATGAAAGTGATTTTAAAATAACGTATATACGTTCTGGAATAAGATCTTAATATTATATTTTATGTAATATAAATGGTACTACATGTTTATTTGATTAATCCATTGCCATTTTGATTTATCTTTTAAGAGAATAAAAGTATATTTTACTAAAACTTAACTAAATGGACGTTCGCTTGGCAAGATAATTAGAACTTTCACAGGGGCAATTAAGGAGCAAAGGTCCTTATGGTGTAGTGGCCATAAAGACTTTACAGTTGACTTTCCAAGAGTCTACTATAGCTGAAGATGCCTAGTGACTAGGCAAATGGTTGTTTGTGGTGAAAAGTGGTATTGTGTGTTTGACATTGTCCACAAATTGCAATGGTGCAATTTGTGGTATTAAAATGAATGGTCTGATTTTCTATCTTTAGCAGTGTGCGATCCGCTGGCCGACAATACCGACTTGAAAGAGCGGCCACCCAACATAACTTTATAATCTATATGGATGGGGTCTGCTCACGTGAAATATGGTGTGCATCGGGCAGGGTGTTCGGAGGGTCGAACCTCTCCATCCGCCTGCACCCGCCGCTCACAGATCGTGAGGATTACAAACCCATAAATAACCTCCTTTTTTAATATTTGTGTCTTATTGTGATGATTATTGCCTTCGAAGGCGGACACGATGGGAGCGGAAATACAGGGTGTCCGATGGCGGTGGCTTAATTCGGGTTTGTTTCATGCTTTTTACTTTTGTGGTGCCTCCACAGAAAAGTGTATAGGGGGAGTTCCGGTAATCTGAGTGGTCAGAGGTTATTGTCAAAACGGCTTCTTAATTTTTTAGGGAAGAAATCACCAAGAAACTCCATAGTCTCTAGCAGTGTGAGGCACCCCTCACGCTTCACACACTTGATTTCAAGATGGCGCCACCGCGCCATCTTGTGTGTGAAGTGCAAACGGGATGTTTTTTTTTTATGGGATAGGAAGGTAAACGAGCAAGCGTGTCGCCTGATCGAAAGAAATATAAGCCGCCCATAGACATCCGCGACACCGCAGGAGTCGCGGCTGTCTATGCTTATTTTTTAAAAGTTCTAATGTCGTATCTGTTCGGAAAGACCGCTGAGGGTAGATGTTTTCTCAATATTGATAGAAAATAATCAGTAAGCATGCGTTTACTGATTATTTGACCTGTAACCTGACACTGGACACCTGTATTTGATGAAGATGAGCTATCTACGAAAATTTATTGATGACATTAATTATATGAATTCATAGCAATTTTATATTTATGTGATGAAATTATATATCTTCCTACAAGATGGATGTTTGGATGCTTTTTGGATTTAGATGTTTGGATGCTGAAACACTGGATGTGGGAAAAAAACAATCCTTTTCGTACCGCCTCACATCGTACTTTCGTACCGTGGTTTTAGGCTGCCTCACTCGGTCGTGGTTTGTGTCCATCTGTTTAAATTTCTGTCTCCATTGACGAAACTCTTCTTTCTGTTACATTAACAACACTGCAGTATTGTTAATGTAACAGAAAATTACGCCTACAAATAGAAAAAGATATGTCTCTCTCGGTTGCGAGCACATTTGGCGGCCCTCCAACACGTAAGCTGATTTCCTCCGTTCACTGGGACAAGTTTCAAACTGGATATACGCAGATATTCCACTGAGTCTCAAGCTAGGAATACATAAGTCCACTTGCCAGCTTTACTTTAAACGATTGCATCGTTCCGAACGGCGGCGGATGTGTGCTCTAGCTGTGTATGCGAACACGACTGCTTCACTTTAATGTTGTATATCAGTTTTGGATAGTCCTATAAATTGTATAGGACTGTCCAAAACTAATTTGAATCCACATATAAGATGTACAACGTGCTTAGCACGTTGGACATCTAATGTGTGGATTCAAAAAAAATTTCGGTCATAATTAGTGTTTCTTGCTGCGGGAGCTGACTACGTCATATAAAAAAAAATCAAACCAACTCATCAATTCATCAATTTTATAATTGTCATAAATAAAAATTAATAACATTTTGTTCGTGTCCTAATAAACTCTCTGTACATTTTGTATTTTATAGTGTATTTGAACTTTAATGAATGAATAAACAAGTACTGTATTAACGATTGAAAATTTGAACACGATATATAAATATATACAGGGACAGATTAAACTAATAATACGAATTGAAAAAAAAAATGTACAAGTTAAGTCATTGACGTCCTGGGCAGCCTGCCCTTTCCTTTCTTCTCTATCCTTTCTCTTCCTCTCCGCCAATCCACGGTCTGCCGTGGCAAAAGATGCGTGGCTAAGGACGAGCTTAGTCGCAAACATGCCGACCGTCCCGGGATCGGGCTCCCCCGGGTACTATGGTGCCTCACCTCAGCATGCAGGGCTCTGCTGGGGCTGATCTCCATCCTTCCTTGCGGCTCGTGGGATTCACTAAGACGAATATAATAAACCTAATTTATTGAAAAATGACGTCGACGTGGTTCGTCACCCGTCACGTCCGAGAATCAGGACGAGGGCGAGAAGCGACCAATGGAGAGCCGTTTCGCTGCGATGAATGGTAGCGGGTGGAGCTTTGTGTGGTTAATACCAACCCCTGCGGGGATAGGCATGAAAATATATATAAGAAACTATCGTTTAGTTTTTTTTATGGTATAGGAGGGCAAACGAGCAAGCGTGCCACCTGATGGAAAGCAATCAACGCCGCCCATAGACAACTGTGACACCGCAGGAGTCACGGAAACGTTGCCGGCCTTTTAGATATGTGCAGGCTTGTTTTTTGAAGGTATCAATGTCGTAGGAGGTAGCCGGTTCCACAGTGGTGGTGCGCGGAAAGAACTTTCGGGATAAGCGCGCCGTACTGGATCGCCACTCATCCAGATGGTGAGGATGAAACTTTTCTTTACTGCCAACTGCAGTTAATGTGTTAAGTACTTTAATATTGATCGACGTACAGTAAACAAGACCTGATAGAACTGATCTAACGCGCATCAACGAACTTTGCAGCGTTGGCAAACAAACTAATGAACTCAAGACACGAACCGGCGGCAGCGGGGAACTTATCGGTCAATACGAGCTGATTGCAAAACTTGGGCTCCGAGAGGGGGAGAGTTGGCAATGCCTTCGTCTGTTGCACTTCAAACCTAATTCGTATCCAATTAGTCCGAACAGAATTACACAATTTTTATCTATAGAGTTTAGTTATAGTAAAATCGGTTCGGCTGCTTTGGGGCGATTATGCCAAAATTTAAGCTGAAATTTCTTTTTTTAATTTATATAAATTAATTTTTTTTAATTTATATAAATATATTTTTAGAAACACAAAAGCTTCGAATTTGGAATTAACTGTTTTTTAAACCGAAATTCTTTGTTAAGTGCGAGTTACACAGTTTAGCCTTCAAAACGTCTTTAAAACTAAATTATTACCAATAATGTATCGAAATCAAAACCGCCCGATTTTTTTGCAATGGAGTGTATCTATTCTGATCTGTGTATCTGTGTGATTGTGATCTATCAGATCTGTCATATACAGATCTGATAGATGTGTCATCGCCATGAGTCTGCACAGAGATCGTGGACAGCGCGAGCACAAGATTAAAGGAAGAAGAGATGCTGCACAAGCTGCAGTAGCAAGCACTACATTAGGATACGCCAATCTAATAGTACCACGATTTTTTTCAGGTAAGAAATAATGAAAACATAAATATTACATATAATAAATAATGAATATATTAGTCTACACATTTTAAAATACCCACATAAAAGAACTCGTCTCCGACATATAAGTATCAGAATTAGGTTATAGGTGGAATAACTAGTGTAAACGCATGCTTACTGATTATTTTCTGCCAGTGTTGATAGGGCATTCTGTCTTTAATTCACGCGGATGGTTTCAACAAGATGGCGTCGCGCTTTTCACTACTAGAGAGACCTTGGAGCTTCTTCGATTTCTTTCCTAACAAATTAATAAGCCGTTTCGGCGATACCTCCTGGCCATCCACGTCACCGGATCTCACCCCTGTGTACTTTTCTCTGTGGTGCCTCAAAAGTAAAGACTATGAAATAATCTGGACTACCTCAGCAACTAAAAGAAAATATCGTCCGCGAGGTTAACGGCATTCTGATGTCACTTCTTCACCGAGTGGCGCAGAATACTGCGGCTGGATTCCAAGAGTGTGCCCGGCGTGGTGGTCAACATTTGGACGAAACAATAAAACCCGCACTTCTCAAAGTTATTAAATTGTATTTCTATCCTTTGTAGTTTATTTATGTTTAGAAACCTAATTCTCCGGACATTCTGTATAAGAACGCGTCTAGTGCGGTTTGTACGCGGTTTGTACGCGGTGTGAAACATTGCTGCTTTATAGAAATAAGGTTAAATACAAAATTCATTGTTCAAAGTTTAAAGTATAGAAGGAGAAGCCTTCGCCGGCGAGGCGGAAGCAATATTGCGCGCTACCTGCCTCCCGTCAGTCGCCGCCCGCCCTGCAGCAGGCTGCAGGGCGGGCGCGTGTACCGCAAGTAACCACGCTTTGTGACGTAAGGCACTTTGTGTTGCACGAAGTATATTGCAATAACTATATTTAGAAACATGCAACAATGTAAAAATATTAAAATACATTTTTACAAAATATGTCTTTTTAACAAAATAATATTACGGGTCGAGCGCTGCAGGAGCCAAACAGTAGCAGTTCAGTCTGAGGACTCGGTATTCGTCTCTTGCACTGATGGCAACCAGCGTGGGGTTTTAGTCGGTATACGAACCAATGCTGGAGTTGAAATAACTCAGCTGTCCTCCCAGGGCAGCAGCAAAAGAAAAAGTCTTGAGGGAGGCCCATGTCCAGTGGTGAATCCAACCTGTAACCACTGACTTCGAAAGCAGTTATTTCACCCCTGAGTCAATTAGGTAGCAAGGAAAGAAGAATATGTTTTTAAAGAACAAGTGTAGTTATATTAAAATACAGATATGGATATTAATCATTTCATCATTTAATCGCTAAGATTAATACATATTTATACCGATTATATGATGGTTGAAAGAACATCCAACATACAACCCCATTTGTCTTTTTCATACGATCATAGTCTATTGATGATGCTGCTTTTAATTTTTAACATTTCTAGCATTTATTTGATTACAGTTGAAGGCTATGCACAGGTCGGTGTGCGAACCCCGCGGGCGGGCCGGAATCGATGTGACAAGGACGCTACGTACCGGGAGACATTATTTTTTATAACCTTACCCCGGAGAGGTTTTCAAACCCGCTACCATAAATAATATATCGTCGGAGGCGGGTCCTCTTCCGGCGAGGGACGCATACCTTTAGATCTATCCTGCATATACTTTAATTTTTTTTAACAAGTTGCAATCGCAATATTAAGTTATACATTTATATCCTCGATTGGAGATTTAGGTGACTGTTGCCACATGAATACAGCTGCAATCGTCCGCTGCAGAACACTTACCTCCCTCAATATTGAGGGGTGTTGCCATAATGAAATGACATGTTAAATAATTTTATTTAAAACATTTTTGAATTTTGACTGATGATCTACTATACAATAATATTCTATGAACAGACATAGGGTGTCCGATGGCATAATTAGGTTGTCAAACTTGTAATACAAAAATGATAAACGATTTAATAAAATTCAATAACAAAAAGTTTCGAATGTAAACCAAGAAGAGAAGTGCGGGTTTTGTTTCTTAAAAATTATTTCGTCTTAATATTGACCGCGACGCCGGGCACACTCTTAGATACTAGACACAGAATTCTGTTCCACTCGCTGAACTAGTGACGATATTATTTTATTCTATGATAGTTATTTTAGTGCTGAGATGATCGTGGAGTTTATTTTATGTTCTTTTAAACTACCTCCTGAGAAAAAAAGTCAGAAAATAACCACCAAATATGTGTTTACTGATTATTCGACTAATAACATAATTCTGCTACCGGATATATGATATTATTTCTAAATATTATAATAATGAATGTAACTATGTGATTATAGTCACGCCTGGTTCCCGTAGGGGTAGTCAAAGACCACAGATCTCCATTTGCTCGACCAACTCGGCATACTTTGCTTGCTTCCTCTCACCTGTCTCTTCCTGCAAGCTCGTCGGTTAAAATGTTCCGCGGTCTTTCTCTACCGAGCCTTCCATCAACATCCGCAACGTACATTTATTTTGCATGTCATCTATCATCCATCCCCTCTATGTGCCCAAACCATCTAGGCATCCCTTTCTCAACTTTTGTCACGACATTTTCCTCACATCGCTGACTTATATCTTAATTTCTTATTCTATCATTCAAAGATACCTCATTTCCAGCGCATTTAGTCTGCTTTCATGAATACTTCCAAACCCAATTTTCACCACCGTACATCAGAGTCGAAACAAGCACCCCTGGTGAACCGCCGGTCACCGTTTCAGTCACATTCTAACTTTTCACAAAGGAGTACAGAACTCCATTATTATATACTCATACATATGTCCGTATTTCGTGTAGGTGTATTTGATGCGTGCGAAGACGCTCACAGTGGAGTAATGACCCGCTTGGACACCGTATACCGCCTTAAGTGTCGCTTATAAACGCCAACACAGCTTCTGTGACGATTTTATCGCTGCACTTAAAGGGGATATCCCCTCTGCTTTTTGTAGACCATTAATGTATACTGTGTAGTCTTAAACATCAGCGTTCAGACACGTCTTTAACTGGTGTTCGAGAATTTTCTATTTACACCAACAGGATAGTTATAGTGGTCTTTTTGCTTTTACTTTTCTTTTTTAAGGAAGTTCATTGAAAAAATGTAACCTCATGTAAAAACTCGTTTGAAAACAAACTAACGTTGGACGAATGAAGTGTAAGTTCTTTTGTCGAATAAACAATTTGAATATAGTAAGGTAACAAGGAAGCGCGCACCGGTGGATATTATTTTTAAAGGTAAATGTAACCCTCCCCCCGGGGAGGGGGCGTGCAAACGTGTTGTCATAAATAATATACCCTTGGGGGGAGGGTCGGCAAGAGGACCCCAACGTTTGTTCCTTGTACTAATATTCGACCTCTTATCAATTTCATATGTTGTACGGGTAGGTTTATTTTTAGATTATTACCTTATATTGTTCACGAAATTGTTCTGCCTTCTTTTATTTCAGATGATGGCATTAAATGTAATAAAAATACGGATGTTGTGCGTGCCACTGTATTCTTAAGACATACAAACAACAAGGAAAAACATCCAGATTCAGAATAAACCTCCGTAGGTTATACAGATGTATATGTATGACCTATAGATGTTTTTATGTTAAAATGTTTTATAGAATTTTAACGCGGAAATCGAACTCATTACTCTTAGTTTAGAGGGCAAAATTTTTACAGTGCATGATTTTAGTTGTCAGCATAAGTAAATAATTAATTAAATCCATCCGAAGCAAAACAATAACAGAAAATTAATAATGTGTGTTTTTCCGTTGGGTTTAGTGGATTTATTTGGAACTTAAACCAAAAACTTACCGAAAATCGGCCATCAACTCTCCACCCACCAACCACTATACACAACGCCAAACACACTACGGAAGACAACCGAAAAGTCTTTTCGGTTGTCTTCCGTAGAGTCTACTATACCTGAAGATACCTCGTGTTGGGGCGAAACAGGTGTCGTGTACAAGATGGAAAAGTGATAGTGTGTGTTTGGCGTTGTGTAATAAATCCACTAAACCCAACGGAAAAACACCCATTATTAATTTTCTGTTATTGTTTTGCTTGTCGCGGATCTTAGCTAAGTAAAACTTTTGACTGTCCATATAGTGATGGATTTCCGCAAAGTAACGCCTGACTCCATTAATAAAGATCATCCTTTCGTTAAGAAAATTGCATTATAATGGGTGTTCGATGGATTTTAATCTTAACTACTACTTTCAATTATACCTACAGTCGAATATTCCTTAGGTTATGTAGTGGCAGTTATGGATGAAATCCTAATTTTTCCACGTGATACCTTTTCCACGTAATTTTCGTAGTGGTAGAGCCTCGTGGCAGACGAAGAATTTGTCAAGAATGGCATATTATTTGCCACTTCAGTCTGCCAACTTGAAGAGCAAAGTGGCAATGGGCTGGACACGTTTGTCTGAGAACCGACAATCGTTGGAGTAGACGAGTGCTGGAGTGGAGACCGCGACTCGGCAAACGTAGTGTGGGACGCCCTCCTGCTAGATGGAGCGACGGTCTGCGCAAGGCGGCTGGCAGAGACTGGCGTGACTGCGTGTAGCCGAAGATCGGGCTAGGTGGCGCGCCTTGGGTGAGGCCTATGTCCAGCAGTGGACTGCCGCGGGCTGATATTGGATATTGGCATATTATTTGGTGTAGCATGAATGGGTCGGCTTTCCCGGGGAAGTACAACACTCCCGCAGAAAATTGGCGTCTGAATGGTAGCTTAGTTACCGCGTTTTGTCCGGTGAGCGATTGAGTTCTTATAACGACACTTTCCTTAAAGGCCGGCAACGCTTGTGCACTGCCGATGGCACTTCGGATGTCTATGGGCGGCGTTGATTGTTTTCCATCAGGTGACATGCTTGCTCGTTTGTCTTCCTATCCCATAATAATGTAATGCTTAAGTGATTTCGACAGAAGTGTTTGGGTAAATATAGATTTCTTCTTTGTGTTGTACATCTTTATTTTATCTGTATTTCATTTGAAGCCAATAGTGAGACTGTTCATTTATCATTTATTTAAGTTTGGAAGCTGTTTCTGTGAATCAACCAACATCATGTGAATGAAAAGCGCAATTTTTCAAAGAGCAATTTTATTGAGGGTATCGAAAAATAAAACAGAGTCGCCATAAAACAAAAGTGTCGAAATGTTTACGAGGGTAGAAATGAACTAGACGCCGCCGCACGGTCGCGCCTGCGTGCCCGTAACTCACAATACTCTTTTTTATTTTATCTCCCGCCCACCTTTCCAATTTCTTTTGCGCACACAATAACGTGGAATTACATTTCGGATGGGTCCAGTAATGATCTGCATATATCGTACCCGTAATCAAACAGCGACAAAGCCACACGTGCGAATTGGTTGAAGCTCATATCACTTTAATCCTGATGCATGTATCTGATGTATCTTGGCGGGAAATGTCGCTAGGTTTTATTCTTTTCTCTTCTTTGATGGCCATTATTATAGATATAACCTAAATGATTACTCATACTGCATAATATAAAAAATACTATGCCAGTATCAAGTAAAATATAATAATATCAAGTAACTTGAAATGTACTAGTCACCTTGTTTCGATACGTCTTCATAAAATGGTGGATGTTCTACCAAAATTTCCATGGACTTTTGCAATCGAGTTATGTGTAGAACGACAATATCTCTCCTTCTATCTAATGGTTGGCTCTTACACCAGATTTCCTGTCTTGGCGTTCTTTCGGATCCTCCATGACTCATTTTTTCATTATCTCTTACGGAGAATTTTCTACTCGGCTACTAATATTTTATTCTCCTCTTTAAGCGTGAGTGTCCAAGCTTGGGAACCACATCAGAATGGGATGTATCACCGTCTTGTATACTCGCAGCTTGGTACTTCTGATGAGTAGTTTTGATGTAAGAGCTGTATGCAAGGCTACGCTATAGCTAAGGTTGTTCTGGATCCGAATATCGATCTCTTTCTCTAGTATTAGTGTCTAGATACCGGAATCTAGACACTCCATTGTACTTTTAGGTCTTCTCGTTTCATATGTGTGTTATATGTATATACCTATATATATAATAATCGGTAGACTCTTGGACTTCCTTGCAGTTCCCCCATTCTATTATTTATATTATTTCCATTAAAAGATTAATTAAATTTTGATGATTTTGCTTAAAATTTAAGTTTAAATGACAATGTAACGAAATAGTTTTTTTATTATGTACATAGACAATAGATTCGAACAATACTTTGCGAATGTCCATTGTCAGAATTAACTTATTATTATTAATTTAATAATAAGTTATTTAATTATGTAATAATTTAATTCCGTGATAGTCCACTACATAAATTACTATAACTGCCCATTAGTGATAACGTATGCCAACAACAGAGCGGTGTACACCAAACAGCTGCCCTGCGAGCACCGCGGCTGCACCTAATTACTGGCCGATAACGAATTATATTTATTTATTTATTAAGTTAATTGCACTTGTAGAGGTGTCGATGCATAAAAGCACAGACTTAGCAAGGTGCAAAATGAAAATTTTTCGCCAAAAATAAAAATAAGATTGTTGGAAAAATTGTATCTGATCACTCAAAACCAGTCAGTTTCAATGCTGTACAAAATGTTTCTATTGGTCGTGGAGCTGTGAGACTCAGACTCTAATGGTCTGAGTATTTTTTTCAGATCCAATAAATAATAATGCAATATTTTTTTTGACATGTGTGCCATTTACTTTGTTTTCGTTTTTTGCGTCGACATATTCTTTATTGTGCAACAGAAGCAAAGTGATACAGTAATTGACTATATAATATTCATATACAAAGAGCGGTTTTATCGCCAATAGCGATATTTTCCAGACAACCTTTTGATGCACACGGTATTAAAGTAGATTTAGTGTGATTAATGTAGTAAGGCCTTACTTTGCAGTAATCCATTACTATGTGGACAGGTCGAACTTTTACTTAGCTAAGATCCGCGACAAGCGAACAAAAACAGAAAAAAAAAAATGTGTGTTTTTCTACTGGAAGAAGTGGATTTACGGGGAATTTGAACTTAATCTTGCAGAAAAATGGCTGTCAGCAACTCTCCTTCCTTTTCCACTTTTCCACAATGTACACGACACGTGTTTCACCTCAACACGAGGCATTATCAGGTATAGTAGTAGACTGTATGGAAAACTATTAAGTGTGTGTACACTATTAATTACTATCTGTCTTTATTCACGCATTGACTATGTATTAATATAAAACAAGTTTATACTTAAATTTGCAAATACATTTTCATTCTATAGTAAGGTGCTTGATTTCTTCATCATAAGATTTAGATTATTAATGGAGTCAGACGTTACTTTGCGGAAATCCATCACTATATGGACAGTCAAAAGTTTTACTTAGCTGAGATCCGCGACAAGCAAAACAATAACAGAAAATTAATAATGTGCGTTTTTCCGTTGGGTTAAGTTAATAAATCCATTATTTGGAACTTAAACCAAAAAACTTACCGAAAATCGGTCATCAATACTCCACCCACCAACCACTATACACAACACCAAACACACATTATCACTTTTCCATCTTGTAAACGACACGTGGGGGTGAAACACGTGTCGTTTTACATTATTAATTTTCTGTTATTGTTTTGCTTGTCGCGGATCTTAGCTAAGTAAAACTTTTGACTGTCCATATAAGATTTAGAGACAATGTAATTTATTTGACGGAATTATAAGATTTGGAGACGACCGATTGGCTGAGTGGCGGGGCCCTCCGCCCGCGGAGTCAATGGTCGCGGGTTCGATTCCCGCATCGGAATAAATATTTATATGGATTTTAAATGTTTATTCCGAGTCTGGTAACCCCCTCAATCCACATTTTCCTTTCCTGCCCCTTCCTTTCTTCTCTATCCTTTCCCTTCCTCTCCGCCAATCCACGGTCTGCCGTGCCAATGGATGCGTGGCTAGGGACGAGCCTAGTCGTAAGCGTGCCGATCGTCCCTGGGTCAGGCTCCCCCGAGGACTATGGTGCCTTACCTCAGCACGCAGGGCTCTGCTGGGGCTGAACTCCATCCTCCCTTGCGGCTCGTGGGATTCACTAAAGACGAATTTAATATACCTAATTTGTTGAAAATGACGGCGACGTGGTTCGCCACCCGTCACGTCCTGATTCTCACGAGGGCGAAAAGCGACCAATGACGAGCCGTTTCGCTGCGATGAATGGCAGCGGATGGAGCTCTGTGGTCTCTGCCAACCCCTGCGGGGGATAGGCGTGAATATATAATATATATATATATATATATATATATATATATATATATATATATATATATATATATATATATATATATATATATATATATATATATATATATATATATATATATATATATATATATATATATATATATATAAAATTTATTTGACGTTATTAAGTCTGTACAGGCTAACGTTCAAATGTTTTTTATGTGATTTGAAGGCAAACGAACAAGCGTTTCACCGGATGGAAAGTAATAAACGCAGCCCATAGACATTCGTAGTTGCCGGAACATTTAAGAAACGTGTAGAATTGTTTTTTTTGAAGGTTCCAATGTCGTGCCAATTCGGATACACAGTTGGAGGTGGTTCCGCAGGGTAGTGGTTCGTGCAACGAAGCCTTGCGAAATATACACCGTACTGGACCTACACATCTGAATTATGGTGAATTATGGTAATGGAATTCAGTGTATGGAATCATTCCGAACAATTCCTCGGAGTACCTCTCACAGTAAAACTGATAAAAGGTATTTGTGTTACGCTTCTGGTATTTTAAAGGAATTTAATAATCCCAAATTCGTTTTAAATGTTATAAACTTAAATTTAATGTAATCAGAGAATGAGTTATTCAGCGCAGTGTTACAGCAACTGTATAAAAGGGAGTCGAGTGCAGCGGAGTGTTTACCTCGCCGCTAGTGGAATGTTATCTCAGTACAAACCCTATCTACGTAATTCGGGACGATTTCAAGTGTGACTGGCTTCACAGAAGCTCTCCGGATAGAGTCACTCAAAGCGATTGGGTTGTAGGGGGAGCATTTTGTTTTTTATTAATTTGTCCATCCATTTATTTATTAATTTATCCATTGCATTTTACATTTACGAGGTACAGCAGGATGTAACAGTTAAAAAATAAACTACTATAACAGAATGGCCGTTATTTTAAATTGTAAGCGACGACCAACTGGCTCAGTGGTGCAGACGGAGTCAACGGTCGCGGGTTCGATCCCCGCATCGGAATTAATATATTTATGGCCTACAGATATTTATTCCGAGCCTGGTAATCCGACCAATCCGCATTGGTCAAGCGTGGTGGGTTAATGGCTATTCGTCCAGAAATGGAGAGGCCGGTGCTCAGCAGTGGGACATATATGGGCTGTGGTTATGATTATAACAGATATAAATAAATAATTATTAATGGAGTCAGGCGTTACTTTGCGGAAATCCATCACTATATGGACAGTCAAAAGTTTTACTTAGCTAAGATCCGCGACAAGCAAAACAATAATAGAAAATTAACAATGTGTGTTTTTCTGTTGGGTTAAGTGGATTTATTTGGAACTTAAACCAAAAACTTACCGAACATTGGCCATCAATTCTCCACCCACCAACCACTATACACCACACCAAACACACATTATCACTTTTCCATCTTGTAAACGACACGTGTTTCGCCCCAACACGGGGCATCTTCAGGTATAGTAGATTCTACGGAAGACAACCGAAAAGACTTTTCGAGTAGACGACGAGCCACGCTGTAGACGAATACTTTGTCAAGAATGGCATATTATTTGTCTGTGGCATGAATGGGCAGGCTCACCCGGTGAAGTACCACACTCCCGCAGAAAACCGGCGTCTGAGTGGTAGCTTAGCTGCCGCGCTTCGTCCGAAGAGCGGTTGAGACCTGGATCTAACAATCGCTGGAGTGGAAACTGCGTCTTGACAAACGTTGTGTGGGACGCCCCCGGCCAAATTGTGCGACGATTTGACAGGGCGGCTGGGAGAGACTGGATGCGCGAAGCCGAAGATCGGACTAGGTGGTGTTTCTTGGGGGAGGCCTATGTCCAGGACCAGTGCACTCATTGATCTTGGAGTTTAATAAAAATATTTTATTGAGGAGGAGATTGGCGTTTAATAAAATATTTTAAGGAGAACGTGAATCTCGGTTTTCGTCTAATTGCGTAAGGGGTTGATTTCAAACATACAATCTTGTCGTCAAGCAAAGGCACCAGCAACGCCATCTATCTCTCCGCGTGTGAGGGCTTTGATTGTCGATTAGTGATACAAAACGGTGGGGATAGATGGCGCTGTTATACAAAGTAATATTGTATAATTTTTGCAGTGAAAACTTGTATAGGCGCGTTACACGACTCTGGGTAGGGAAAGAATCTATGGGTTCGCGTCAGCAACATGCTAATGCTTAAGGTATAATATATATTATTAAAATATTATTTATTTATTTATATATTTTAAGACTTTAATTTTTATTTACTTATATAATTTATATAATATTACAATTAGTTTGAACTTCAAAATACAGTTTTAAGTTTTCACTTCTGTCGACAGTCCTCACGGCTGCCTCCGACTTTTTTGATTCCAATATCGTCGTGTGACTTGAATTCATACGAGCGTGTCACAATGTCAAGACGCCGGTGACACACTGTCGCAAACTGGAGTCGGTCTGCGACTGGTCGCGACGAGTGAACGGCGACTTGACGCGTCACGTTCTGCGAGTACTGATTCAAATTGAAAACTGACGAGCGGGGTTTCCCCGGAGGGATACCCGACAAATATAAAGTACGCAGACGTGGCCTGTCATGTTAAGTTCCCTCGACGTTGAAAAGGGGAGCCAGGTCATGGGAACTTGATATGAATTTAAGTTAGTTACTGCGTTATTTTATTTTTTAATTTATTTGTATAGGTATTGAATGCAGAAATATATAATACGGTATGTAAGAATGCACCTTCTTACGTACGTACCTTCTTAGTACGGTAAAATTTTTCAAATGTTGTCATTTCAATCAATCAACAGCTAGCGGCAGTCCACTGCTGGACATAGGTCTCCCCCAAGAAGCGTCACCTAACCCGATCTTTATCTTCACGCATCCAGTTTCTGCCAGGCGCCCTGCGCAGATCGTCACACTATCTAGCTGGGATGCTTCTCACACTAGGTTTACTGAAACGTGGTCTCCATTGCAGCACTCGTCTGCTCCAACGTGAACGTGACTAGCCCATTGCCACTTTAGTTTGCTAATTCGAAAGGCTATGTCGGTGACTTTAGTTCTCTGGCGGATTTGTTCATTCCGAATCATATCTACCAGAGAAACTCCGAGCAATAGCTCTCTCCATAGCTCTCTAAACGACTCTGAGCTTGTGAAGCAGACGGACTGTCAGCGTCCACATTTCGCTGTAGGATAGCATAGATAGGACCGACTGGTCGAAGACTTTCGTCTTCAAGATGCAGTAACTAAAAGATGATCATTTAGTCACTGCATTTTTAAAATAAAAGCGACCCCCTTCTTTCGGTTTCTTAAAATTCTATTGCTTCACAAGTCACGTGCCGCGTGTCCATCAGAAAATACGCAGCGAGGACCCTCTGCAGCCTTGAGGTAGCCGGCGCCGGGAGCAGGTTATCACTGAATTTTCGTCATCCCTAAGGGCAGCAACCCATCTCACATTTTATCGTGAATAAGTAGAGATTTGTCATACTTTTCAAATTGGGCCATAGAAACAAATTGAAACATTTTTCATCACATTATCCTTTAGGGCGAGTGCGTAGGGAAAGTAAATATATAAGTGAGCATAATTATAACACCTGAAACTGACCGGGTTTTTTTGTGGGATAGGAAGGCAAACGAGCAGGCGTTTCACCTAATGGAAAGCAATCAACGCCCCCCCATATACATCCGTAGTGCCACAGGCAGTGCAGAAGCGTTACCGACCTTTAAGGAAAGTGTTATTATGAGAGTGGGAAGAGGAAGGGGGAAGGTGTTGGGCCTCCGGAACTCAGCCGCTCACCGTGTGAAGCGCGGTAGCTAAGCTACCACTCAGACGCCGGTTTTCTGCGGGAGTGTGGTATTTCCCCGGGCGAGCCGGCCCATCTATGCTACAGACAAATATTATGCCCTTCTGGGATATATGCGTTTCTTCAAACAAATATATGCGCTTCTTGCCCTCGTGGGAATCAGGACGTGAGAAACCCACGAACCGCAACGCCTAACAAATGAATAAGCCGTTTCGGCGATATCCTGCCTTGGCCATCCAGGTCGCCAGATCTTACCTCTATGTACCTTTTTCTGTGCCATCTGAGAACTAAAAGACAATATCACTACTTCACCGAGTGGCGCAGAATACTGTGGCTAGAGTCCAAGTGTGTGCCCGACGTGGGGATCAACATTTAGACGAAATAACTCTTAAGAAACAAAACCCGCACTTCTCTCTTCCGTGAAAATTATTGAACTTTATATAAATAAATCTTATATATTCTTATTAATATATAATCTAATAAATATATATTAATCCTTTGTAGTACTTTTATTATTTATATTTGAAAATCAGATTCTGCCACAAACACCTGTGTATTATCGCAACAGTATTATTTGCGAAGTGTTTCCGAAGGACTGGGGTTGAGCTACAAGCCCTGCAGGCCGTGCGCTGATAGACATTAATGTCTGGATTAATCACCACTGCATAGCAACCTAGCTTCCTAACTCACAATAGTACTTGACCTGATTTCGATCGTTATTCAACCCGTGGATTAGAAGTGATGGTGCCGTTGGCCATAGATTAATTACTCTACCGACCAGCATGGTCATTTCACCTACACACACACGCTGCTGCTGCTCTTCATGGTAGTCGTCTTCTTTGAAAAAAGTAGCCTCATTACTAAAATGTTTTTTTTTATCTCGCTTATTCAATAGCAGCTGTCGTTATTTGTCTACTTTATTTGTTATGGTTTCTGTTCTTAATACACAAACAAAATGTTTGGTTCTCAAAAAACTATAATGCGATGATTAATGGAGTTAGGCGTTATTTTGTGGAAACCCATTACTATGTGAATGGTCCGAATTTTTACTTGGCTAAGATCCGCGACAAAAAAACAATAAAAGAAAAATAATATTGTGTGTATTCACTGTAAGAGGTGGATTTACAGGGAACCTAAACTAAATCTTATCGAAAGACAGCCGTCAGCACCTCTCCACCTCCCAACCACTATCCCAACAACACCGAACACATATCATTTCTCTTCCACAATGTACACGATACGTGTTTCGCCTTAACATGAGGCGTCATTAGGTATAGTAGTCTCTACGGAAGGTAAATGTTAAAAAATATGTATGTATCAAGTCAATAAAAAAATATGTATGTATCAAGTCAATAAAAAAATATGTATATATCAAGTCACTAAAAAAATATGTATGAATCAAGTCAAAAAAATATGTATGTATAAAGTCAATAAAAAAATGTAAGTATCAAGTCAATAAAAAAATATGTATGTATCAAGTATGGGAAAAAAATATGTATGTATCAAGTCAATAAAAAATACGTATATATCAAGTTAATAAAAAAATATGTATGTATCACGTTAATAAAAATATGTATGAATCAAGTCAAAACAAATATGTATGTATAAAGTCAATAAAAAAATATGTATGTATCAAGTCAATAAAAATATGTATGTATCAAGTCAATAAAAATATGTATGTATCAAGTCAATAAAAAAATACTACACTGTCAGCTGACATTTAGATTTATTTGATTACAATTATTTACCTTTACAGCTTTCTTATATTAATAATTCTAAGTTAAGCAAAAATAATAGAAAAAAGAATCGAATTCATTCAAGCAAAACGGATCGACAATCATCAGACGCGCGAGCAAGTTGGCCCGAATAAAAACTCAGAGAACGTTACGGTCTGCTCAACGAATCACAAATAGTTTAAGAAAAAGGGTCAGCATTGGGCCCTTCCGATAAAATTGGGTCTCCACACCTGATTCCTTTCGCTAACTTTAAGTTTACACGCTAGCTGCGCGCCCTGCGTCGAACACAAGGAATCTTATTAGTTATTCAAATAATGTTATGTAGGCTTGAGAAAACATTTGTTACCGGGTAGTTACCTACAAATACGTTATTTTTACATTAGTTTAAACATAAATGAAGCTTGTCCTACTACCGAGTCTCATCAGTCGTGCTAGCACTCTATATATATGAGGTGTGTGTGTTTGTGTGGAGGCATAAATAACTATTTAAAACAGCTGATGATAATGTTGGTCATCACCGGCGTGATCCTCGAAGATCAGTGCCGGATGATCACCCCAGACTGGGTAAATATATCAAAAGCTGCCTGTTCATGTGTATACGCATCTCTGTATATACAACAACCTCATGAATTAAAACAATTGAACGCAAGATTATTTAAAAAAAGATTAAATGAATGGCTAATAGATGGCAATATTTATAATACTAAGTACTTTTTTCCTTCAAAAGTTGGATCAAATATATGTAATAGATGAATCAATTATAATTTTAATAACAACTTTTTATATTTTGTTACACCTCACATTATGCAAATAAAGAATTGATGCTGCTCTATATAAATATATGATGCTCTATATAAATATATATATTTTTTATAATATTATTATTATAAAAAAATATATATTTATATAGAGCATTATACCACGAAAAATTATTGCTATGGGAGATACGAATTCTGGAATTATTTCGCGTAACAAATAAGCTTACCTTGTATTCAAGACTTGTTAAAAATGGCAAATAAAATAATAAACGGAAAATAAGATGGTTCCAAAATGAATCTTTGTAGAATATCCATTTGCAATATCCATCCAAATGACATTTCACAATCTATAACATAAGAATATTTCAATACGAATAGAAGGAGCTGACAAATTAAAAACGAGTTCAAATGACTCCGGGAGACGAGAAAATACGTTGAAACGAATTACGTTCGTGCGGAGTGCAGGCTATAAAACTCCTGTCGCGGGGATCAAATGATTTGCGTGCCGCGTGCCCGAGGAATCAATCACGCGGTGCTTTGTGTAAGTAAACACGGGCCGGAGGAAATTCAATTTGTTGAAGGAAATGCGTCAATAAAGATGGCCGCGGGCTCGTGACACTCGTTATTGGTACGCGCGAAGAAATTTTTCGATAGTGGCGTCCATACAATCTATATACCGTTCATTCGTTCATTAGTCTCGCTAAAACTCGAGAACGACTGGACCAATTTGGCTAATTTTTGGTTTTGAATTATTTTTGGAAGTTCAGGGAAAGTTGAAAAGTGTTTTGTGTAAGTCTAAAAAAGTGAGTTAATATGATAAAAATATTAGGAAACTATTCCTACCTGTCAAATATGTGATCGTTGTGACGTGACTATTTTTAAGTAACATCAAGTGTAATATATAATAATAATAAAACTTAATTAACAATATTTAATCTGTGTTGTATTTAATGAGATAAAGATATTATATTCATTTGTATTGTAAGCAAGTTTCAAATTAGAGCCGTATACTACAAACTTTATTTTGTAAGCTCATAACCTTTGTGACATAACAATTTTCAAGCAACATCTTGTTTAATTAAAAATAACAATAAAAACTAATTCATATCGAGCATTTTTTTATTGATTACGATTTCTTTTCGTTCCTGTTAAGTTTTGACCACATTTTTTACTAATGTTGAAACATTCTGCAATTATCGTTCAGCTTTTTTATTTATTGATTCTGAGGCGGTACGAAGTTTGCCGGGTCAGCTAGTAAGTATATATAAAACTATCGACAATGACATGTTGTGATGGTCACGTTTGTGGGATATCCGACAATCGTTGGAGCAGACGACTGCTGGAGTGGAGATCGCGTCTCGCGAAACGTAGTGTGGGATGCCTCCTGGCTAGATGGTGCGACGATCTGCGCTGGGCGGCTGGCAGAAACTTAATGCGTGAAGCCGATGATCGGGTTAGGTGGCGCTTCACGAGGACTCTTCTCTTGATGATAAACCTACTGTATAGTAGATGTAGCAAGAGAATCTATGTACGTTATACACTTTGTCGTGGTAAAATGTAAGTGTTAATACTACCATGATAAAATTAATGTATTATTGTTGGGAGGACATGGATGTGTAAACAAAGCTTACAATATTATCAGTTGAAGAATATACATGTAGGTATAAGGTATTTTGCATCGATCGGAAATCGCAAAGTCGCAAAATCCTTTGTAGTGGGGGCTGCGGTCGGTCGGAGATGTTTCCGCTTCTGGGACACGTGATTTTGGTTGGAAGGTTTCAAAAATCTGTACTAGCTTATATGAATGAAAGATTTGTTTGTTTGTTTTTCATTTTACTATAGTGTAATTAAAATGAAAAATAAACAAATATTAACGAACATTTCCCAAACAGCTTGAATACTAGTACGTATAATAGTAAACTTTGGAAGGAACATAATAAAAGCCTTTAGCAAAACTTGCTTTAAAAGTAAAATCAAAGACTTTTATTTCAAATCTCCGCATCTCCAATTCATCTCCCTCCGAAATAATTATACACAATATTGACTGGAGTGTGGAGGGTTGTGCCTCCGGAACTCAACCGGTCGCTAAGCTACCACTCAGGCGCCGGTTTTCTGCGGGAGTGTGGGACTTACAGATAAAAAATATGTCATTCTTGACAAAGTATTCGTCTGTGGCGTGGCACTACTGTATTTTTATGCAACTGAACCTACACATGTAAAATCTATTCCATCAACCAAACGGTTCGGCAAGGCAGAGAATGCGTTCCGGCATTAACTAAATATATTATAATAAATAAATCAATATTTTTGTTAATTGAATTAGTACACCATATTAAAGAAGAAAATATATATCAAGGTCAAAAACTGTTCAACATGGCTGAATTATCGTTATAATTCATATAGAGCCTACCACTAGAACAAGCCAATTCCAGAACTGCTACGCGTATGTACTAGCTCGCTACAAAGCCTCTCACCAACTTGTCGACGAGATCCACATAAAACCGAAGTGCCTTTTACGATCGCTTGGGCAAATTTACGATATCCAGTCGGTCCGTTATTTTACTAGACGCAGCCCTTGACATGACTCCTGTTCCTTAAAATTCTCGACCTGTATAATAGACTGTATACTATACATTCTATACTGTCTACTATATATATACTGTATACTATATATTCTATACTGTATACTATAGCACCTTATGTGGAGAGTCAAAACTTTTACTTAGGTAAGATCCGCGATAACCTCCTCCACACACCAACCACTATACACAACACCAAACACACACTGCCACTTTTCCACCTTATAAACGACACGTGTTTCGCCCCAACACGAGGCATCTTCGGGTATAGTAGTGACTTAACGGTTGTCTTCCGTAGAGTCTACTATCGACTTCATCCAGCAGAAAAACACACATTATTAATTTTCTATTATTGTTTGCTCGTCACGGATCTTAGCTAAGTAAAAGTTTTGACTGTCCACATAAACCTAATTTGTTAAAAAATGACGGCGACGTGGTTTGCCATTCCCACACGTCCTTATTCCCACAAGGGCGAGAAGCGACTTACGGAGAGCCGTTTCGCCACGATTAATGTGAGAGGAAGGACAGATGAGTGTGGAGGAAGCAAGGAAGGTGTGCCGGGATCGTAGCGGATGGAAATCTGTGGTCTCTGCCTACTTCTACGGGAAACAGGCGTGACGATATGTATGTATATTTGTATGTTACATGGTATATATGTTACTATACGTTAACGTATTCTTGCATTCTTCGGGTAGATAGTCAGGAATGGCGATGAACATTTTGAGAGAAACACAAATTATCGTGAACGGGTAAATCCAAAAAGGGACACAGTTATGACGCTGATCATCATAATGCTCTCATTTCTACCGCATTCAGTCAGAAGCTTAAATTAGTTTGTTAAAATACTTTAAGTTTCGATCGGGATATGACATTCGTAGGCTCTAGATTGAACAGTCAGCTACTGTCACTGATATGCAGGAAAGGTATGAAGAAATAAAACTGGGCTATAAAATAATTTATTTCAATTCGAAAACTAAACCAGATCATTCGGGTCCTCGAAGTAGCTTGTACAGTTGTAGGCATGGTAAATTGTATTTGCTTAGATTACAATGTGGAAGGGGCGCAGGAGTCGTATCCCTCATTAGGGAGGATGTTTCGTTAGAACAAACCCCCAATAAAAGACGCTCGTTATGTAAGATACTTTTTCGACTTCTCCCGCCCATTGTACCCGTGATATCCTTCTAATGAGGTCCCGACTTCGTTTAATCTGATATTTAGGATTTTATTCTTTTAACATTTTTTTTCTATTTCGTTTTCAGGAAGCTTACTAAGTATTAAAATCACATTATGAATATCCCAATTCACGTCTTATTTACGTAAAAAAGAACACAGTACTTTGCAAGCAAAAAGTTTTCACTTTTTTATGGTAAAAGGAGCGTGTCACTTGATGGAAAGCAATCTACGCCGCCCATACACAACCGCGACACCGCGGTAGTCACGGGAGCGTTGCCGGTCCTTTAGGTACGTGTAGGCTTGTTTTTTGAAGGTGCTAATGTCGTATCGGTTCGAAACGACCACACTGTAGTGAATCGCCACTCATCCAGATGGCGGGGATTAGTTCAAACAATTCCTCAGAGCACTCCCCATGGTAAAAGCGGTAGAAAAGGCAGACAGATGAGATATCCCTCCGCAGCGCTAGAGAATTGAGCCGATCAGTGAGATCTTGGTCATCGACGATTCGGATCGCACGACTTTGTCGACTGAAGACTAATTTACTTTAATTTTAATAGCCTTACTACGGCCGAACGGGAAAGTAGTTTTTCTCATATTCATATTTATTCATAGAAGATAAGAAATTGTAGGACCGAACTCCTTCTTTCCTTTATCCTTTTTTCCCATTATTCATATCTTACCCTAAAGTACTCAAGGAACCTGCAGTGGTCCTGATGTAGGCCATTTGAAAGGACGGCGGTTGTTATTTGGCGTCAGATAATCTGTATGCTCATTTGCTTCTTTTGTAAAAAAATGTTTAAACTAACTCAGTATATAAAATAGATTTATTTTTCATCATCTGGGTGGCTGGCCGAGTATCACCACCTAGCCCGATTTTCGGCTTCACGTATCCAGTTTCTGCCAGCCGCCCTGCGCAGATCGCGTCATCTAACCGAGGGGCATCTCACAATACGTTTGCACGGACGCGGTCTCCACTCCAGCACTCGTCTACTCCAACGATTGTCGAATCTTCTACAAACGTGACCAGCCCATTGCCACTTTAGTTATAGTAACTCCGAGCATAGCTCTCTCCATAGCTCTGTGAGGGACTCTGAGCTTGTGAAGCAGACGGACTGTCAGCGTCCACGTTTCGGCACCGTAAAAGCGTATAGATAAGACACATGACATAAGAAAGCTACATACTCTTTCAAATTTAAACACCTTGTGTGGGCTATTTTGAACCGTAATCAAGATTTTTCGTTTGAGGGTTTGTAGTGACCACGATCCTCAGTAATGAGGGACAGAATAAAAAAGAAGATCGGCATGCTTGTTTGCCTGCTCTGCTAAAAAAAAATAGATATTCTTGACAGTCTTTCATCTTTGTAACGAACTAAATTACTTGTGAGTCACTTTTAATCGCGACCACTTAGTAATCACGGCGTTAGCTTTGCCAGTGAAGTTCTGGGAAACTGACACAAAGGACTCTTTGATAGCCGTTTGTCACCAACTTCTGAGCAACGCACGCGCTGTAGCGATTTTTTACCTGCTTCAAATTTCAGATATAATTTGATCTGAACGACGCTTGGCTCATTATTTGAGCCTCGAGACTAGGGGGCCAAACCAATGAAAATTTGTTTTAGGGTGAACATGACAATCCCAAATCTCATTCGATCGTATTGAAATTCCTTTTTATTGAGTAAAATAGGAATTGGGTGAATTAAAAACAGTAAGATTGATTCCTCTATGTAGATGGTGGAGTATTAAAGGGATTGATTGTCATGAAATTTATTTCATTTTTACTGATAGAAGCTAACCAACGCCGCCGGATACATCCGCAGCGCCACAGGCAGTATAGAAGCGTTGGTGGCTTTTAAGGAAAGTGTTGTTATGGGAGAGGGGAGAAGGAGAGGGAGAAAGAAGGGGAGGGGCTCCCGGAACTCAACCGCTCACCGGACGAAAGCGCGGTAGCTAAGCTACCATTCAGGCTCTGATTTTCTGCGGATTTTTAATTCAGTTATTACATGATCGTCTTTAGGAGATACAATTAAAATTATAATCTACCAATACAAGTGATCGATGAGAAAATCATAAATTCTCGTTTATTTTGCAAAAGTGCAGAATTTGAATTTGAATGTGATGATTAAAGGGTTGCAGATGTGTACGGGCGGCGTTGATTGCTGCCCATCCGGTAACATATTTACTCGTTTGCCTCTTTATCCCATAAAAATGACACTTCGTCTATCCACAACATGCGTGTTCAAGTGACATTGGTAGTTCTCTAAGAGTTGAATCCACAGTGTATAATATCATCACGGATAAATATTATAAAATGATCGTGAACAATACAAAGCGATGACTTTCAGATAAGTTCGATACAACACAATTAAACGGCCCCTCCCTCCCGAAGCCAACTTTACACAACTTGGAAAAGTTTAGCGTTATGGAGAGTTACACAAATCTTAATTGCTTCAGTTAATTCATTTCATTTTATTGGGTTACTTTGAAGCCGGCCCGCTGTATTGTTTGGACCGTCTTACTTGTAACTTGCAGACTGACGTCGAACAAGTTTAATTGTAATCTAATTACAATTGATCCGCTCGAAGATATTTGAGGGAACCGACATTGAATTACAAAACATTGTTCAATACACCCAAGTTATCTGCGTAAGAGAAATTTATTAAATATTTTTATTGTTATACTATTTGGTTTATTTTTATGATTCATTTTTTCTGTGATACATTATCAATACCTTGTCGAAATGTCACAGATGAATTTGAAAGGAAGTATATTTCGAACTGATTTTAAGTTATTCGTCGTTATTTAATTCTAAACAGCGTAAATTGAATAATTGATTTTCGATTTTGACTTCGTTCGACATATTGTCTCTTTCAAATGCAGACGAATACTTTGTCATGAATGGCACACTATTTGTCTGTAGTATGTATGGGCCGGCTCGCCCGGGGAAGTACCACACTCCACTAGAAAAGCGGCGTCTGCGCTTGGCTACCGCGAAGATCGGAGGCAGTCATGATGATTGCCGACAGAAGTGAAAACAAACTGTAATTTGAAATTTCAAACTAATTGTAATATTAAAATTAAAGTTTCATAATTTTAAAATTAAAATTATTGACATTTATCTGATTTTCACATTAAGTAGTATGGAGAATTTGAACAGAAATTAAAAAAAGTATGTCAATAGCTATACATATAGCTATAGAAATACCTTAAGCATTAGCATGTTGCTGACGCGAACCCATAGAATTTTTACTACCCAGAGTCATGTAACGTGGCTCTAGAAATTTTCACTTCATAAAATTAAAGACAATTCCTACTTTTATATCCTGCTAAATATTTTATATAATCTTCAACTGTTTTAAAACTTCTCTTACAGACACTTCGTTTTTGGCATATTTTACCATTTATTCTTTATGTATCTTACTCCTTCGCACACATGGAGAACTATTAAAGAATGAAATCGTTTTACCTCTCACATGTAATCTAGCACGACTATGGTACATAGGAGAGTCCTGTAATGGGATCCATAAATATCTATAAATTGACATTTTGACACCTAACAGAGTAGAGGTTAAGAGAATTCTTTTTCTCAATAATGAAATAATATTCGATAAAACTGTATTGACATCAAGTATATTAACACTAGTTTAATTTGTTTTAAACTCGTGTTAACTTATTTAAAATTGAGTAGATGAAACATAAAGTATTTTATTAACGATTGAAAATTTTAAAAAGGTACATCCCTATATACATATATGTATATAGGGAGAGTGTGAACCAATTGTAGGAATTGTAAAAGAAAAGTTGAAAACACGATATTTTTCATTTCCGCGATGTTATCCGAGCCGTCGTCGAGAGATACGAGTTTCACAATATAATTATAACGGGATTACATGCGGAGCCGCGATGATCTAAACAAGTAGATTTATTTCAATTTAAAAACCCACGAGACGCAGTCACGAAGAGTCATTGTCAAAATATATTTAACAATAAAAAAAAGTCGGAGGCAGTCACGAGGACTGCCGACAGAAGTGAAAACTTAAAACTGTATTTTGCAATTTCAAACTAATTGTAATATTAAATGCTGTAGTAATAACATCATGTTGCTGACGCGACACAAAACTTTATCTGTACATGATGCGTCCGACGCACACACATACAATCGGGTATATACAATGTGTTGGCGTGATGCGTGTACGTAGGCAGCTGCGCGCGCATTAACTGTGTTTAAAGTATGTCTATAGCTATACTCATAGCTATAGATATATCTTAAGCATTAGCATGTTGCTGACGCGAACCCATAGATTTTTTCCCTACCCATAGTCGAGTAACGCGGCTATAGAGGTTTTAACTTCAGAAAGAGGAGCGTCATAGGACGTTTGGTAGATGTGAAACATCGACGGCTCGGTCTCTCCTGTATGCATGCGGCTACGTATAAGTGATCCTGTATATAGCCGGTCTACGATTTCACCCCCATACTCCACGATAAGATGGTTCACATCTAAATTAGTGTCGAAGAGCTAGTGAATGAAGAACTAAGAGACTACCTGCCCGCCAATTAAGTCGCACGGACTGAGATTAAAAGATCAGTAAACCAACTACGGCCGTAATGTGAAAGTAAGCTCTCTCTTTCTCATACACACACACATAAATTTGTATGAGTTGTTCCACATTGTCCCAATATTCCAAGTGTGATTTTGTAAAAGAGAATTCTTGATTACCACGTAGTTGTAATTTCTAGTCAGTCCCCTCGACAAAGATGTAAAGGCATCAGGATCAACATTAACGCTTGCTTATATAAAAGTTAGTTGTTTGCGAACTGATACGATATTGAAACATTCAAATAAAAAAGCATTAAGCATTAAGCATTTCTAAGAGGCCAGCGACGCATCTGCGCTGCCTATAGCACTGCGGATGTGGTTGGGCGGCGTTGATTGATTCCCATCAGGAGACACGCTCGCTCGTTTGCCTCCATATTCTATATAAGGAATAAAATATATATTTAGTATTAAGTTAGGTTGGACTATTTTCGTATTCGCCTTCTACTGTTATATTGAGATTTCTATTGTTACATAGATATTTATGTTATACAGTTACCTTTTCACTGTTACATCCTCACTAATTACATTCATAAATTATTAGCCCTCAAATAAGAAGCCCTCAATATATCTGGGCGCGCACCGGGTCCGCCGCCCGCCCTCCGGTGGAGCACCACAATGGGGCATGGCCTTCATTCGACACGCAATCTAAAATGGAAATTATTTATGAGGTTGTAATCCGAACAATCCGTCAGCGGTGGGCGGCGGGCCGCCCCAGCCGCCCAACTGCTGAATGTCTTAATGAACGGGATTCATATTTCATTTGTCATTATACAATTTGTATAATAGCAAGCTAGTGGAGTGCTTTCTCTGTCATTTAATTGCGTACAAATAAAAAAATATCATCCCCATCATCTGGATGAATGGCGATCCTGTACTCTGTGGAACCAACAACCTCTAGCAGTGTACCGATCGATACGACGTTGGAACCTTCACAGGTTAGGCTTGTGTTCTACACATTTCTTAAAGGTCGACAACTCTTATACGATGCCTATGGCGCTGCGGATGCCTATGGGCGACGTTGATTGCTTTTCATCACGTGACATGCTTGCTCGTTTGCCTTCCTATCTTATTAAAAAACAAGGAAGTAAAAAAAGTAGTTTTTTTCTTGTAGCACAGCGGACAAACGAGTTTGCGGTGGTAAGCAAGAAAAAGTTCTTTTTGAAAAAGATAAACTTTACTTATGACACTTTTCTTACAATAATTAATATTTGTTTACTAACTAAAACTAAAAAGACCATAATATTAATCTTACAATTGTTATAAAATGGTTCTTGCACAGCATATGCCGGGCGTTCTATTGGAGCACCTGGCGCTGGTTTTCAGCAAGAACCAACGTGGTGAGATCGCGGACCACAGTGACGACATTGACACGGACACACACATACATCCATGTATATATTACTAATCATATACACATACAAGACAATAAAATTAAAAAAGTCATTTAATAAACTCATCGCAACCAAGAGAACAATTTCCTGTTTTTAACTTCATTGCTACAGTCAATGCAAGTTTTGATAGTACCGCCCTCATTTTTCGCCAAGCTGAATTTACATTTCAAGATATTTGTTATCATTTTAATTGAATACAACATAATAATCAAAGTGGACATGGACGCGGTATTTCGGACCCTGTCTGACCCGGCGCCCTCTGTAATCAGCCACGCTTATCACTGTTGGTTGTAGATGAAATTTCGGCAAATCTTCACTAATACAACAATGATTGGACAGGTTGTTACTTGTACGAACCACTACTATCGTTTTTATAACTTCTATAGCATTCATGATGTTATTTTTATAATAAAATATTAGCTCTCCATTGTGATGTTTAATTTACTAAATTGCACATTCATATTATGTATGTATATTATTATGTAGAACTATCCGTAGTTCAAATGAATTCAAATCAAAGATTTGTAATTTTGCGGATTGTTAAAAAATACCGGACTATATATAATTCGACAAATTCGATAATCGGATATCGCCCTGCAAAAAGTTTGTCTTGTTTGGATTATCGCCGGTTATATATATTCATTTCTTTCGTTAGTGTCACCTGTGCGCACATAGTATTACTTACAACGAAAGCCACCCGAGCCGTACTTACATTGTACTCTGTATGTGCAGATAACATAAAAACGATTGTCGCGGAGAGTGAGCTACCATCGCAGCGACGCGCTCGTGTACCGGCGGATGTGGACTCAGGTTATTTCTACCCTCGTAAACACTTTGACAATTTTGTTTTTTTATGTCTATTCTATTTCCTTATTGGATGGAAAGGACTCATGTGTATAGATGTGTATCGTTTTTCGTACAAAAGCGGGCAAAAAATGCACTCTTTGGGTTAATGGTAAAGATAAATAATGCATATATACACATCATCAGGCCTGTTTCCCGCAGGGGTAGACAGAGACCACAAACCCCCATCTGCTATGATCCCAGCACACTTTCTTTGCTTCATTCACACTTATAACTCTCTTCATACAAGCTCGCCGGATAAAGGTACCTTCGATCCGGACTTTCTTAAGAATGTCAGCAATTTGGTTAAAGTCACCCATCCATCCACATCAGCAACGTAAATTTATCCATCTTTTCTATCGACACGTTACTCCAAAAGTACAGAAAATATAAAAGTAGGTATATAAAGTATATAACTATATACGTATAAATATATATTTTATGAAAAACTATGGCAAGGCAATAAATATGGCGGCTTGTCACTTATATATTTTTCCCGACCACAATAACTCGTACGTGTAGATGTGTGTTAACATGGAACTGGATAAATCTACGAACATTTGTGATATCAATAAATATTTCACATTCGACACACCATTCCTTTGCGATTTATTAGTTATGGAAATGAATTCGAACCCGGGCCCGAGTCGTTCGCAGTTTGCTGCAGCGGGAGCGGCTTATTCAAAAAAGTATCACCGCGCGCCGCGGAAATCATTCGTCATGTAAATTTATGCCGTCCGTTGCGCGTACTGGTTTCACGTACGTTCGTACGGGCGTATCATCGGGTTTCTATATTCCACCAATGAATTCTATGCACTCCATCTGCCTAGTTTCAACTTGGCTATTGACGAGAAACATCATAAGACCCATAACAGTGGTGCTGTGGTCTTGTATCGAAGGCCACGATATACTTTGGTTCATTAAGCCAGCGAAACAAATATGTTTCATCAATTCCTACTATTAATTCACACTGTCCCTATATATATTTATATATCTTTTTCAAATTTTCAATCAATTCATTCAATCAGAAATTTCTAGTCATCTAAGCTAATTACATACTAAAACTATTAACATTATACATACAAAAGCCAATGATGGTAGGGTCCCCGTTTTTTTTGCAAAGGAGTATATTATGCCAGTATCAAGTAAAATATAAAAATATCAAATCTCATTGATTATCTAGTCAGCTTGTCACGTTACGTCTTGACAAAATGGTGGCCATTCTACCAAAACCTTCTATGGGCTTTGCAGTCAACTTAAAAAGTTACGATATACGCATTTATTTCATATCACTCCACTCACACGCCTTAATCGAACTATATTGTATAATACGCCACCACAATTAAACCATATAACTGATAATAAAAATATAGAAATGAAATAAAGACACAACGTCACTCATGCAAGTTGGCGGGAGAAGTCCAACACTGACGTTTCTCATTTAATATTTGTAAACGGGGACAAGTGAAACGACAGCCAGCTAGTCAGCAGTCATAGCTACAGATAATAAATATAATAATTATATACCCAACGATGAATCGGATATTTCATATCCGCCATAATTTTATATCACTTCTTCAATCCCCTATAGCGCCTCGACACTATTTTATCGTTCAGTCTTCTTATCGGGCGTCATTCGCTCCAGAGCTTTGATTAACGATTAAATGGGGCGACAACAACGTAGATGCTGTCTATGTATTGCGCTGATGAAAACATCCACAAAAACTTAATCGATATATTGCTTGTATATTTACATACATACTACATACATATAGTCACGCCGGTCTCCCTGTAGGGTTAGGCAGAGACCACAGATCTCCATCCGCTACGATCCCGACACGCCTTCCTTGCTTACTCCACACTCATCCATTTTTTCATCCGTTCTTCCTCTCCCATTCATCGTAGAGAAACGGCTTTCCGCGAGTCGCTTCTCGCCCTCGTGGGAATCAGGGCGTGATGGGTGGTGAACCACGTCGCTGTCATTTTTTAACAATTTAGGTTTATTAAAATTCATCATAGTGAATCCCAGGAGCCGAAAGGGGGACGGAGTTCAGCCCCAGTTAAATGAATTCTTTCAAATCTTTAATCTGTTTTATGGGGTAGGAAGGCAAACGAGCGAGCGTGTCATCTGATGGAAAACAATCAACGTCGGGAAACAAGCGTGCCGATATGTATGTAAGAACCCATTTAATTAACACAAAAGTAAATTAATGCGTATATTCTTGTCTCTTAAGATTTTGCTTCGCACTGCAGATTCACATCAATATATAACGGTAATAAGTACACGGGACAGTGATAAATTATTCCGTTGAGTTCTCTTTTCCTAAAATTTAATATTAATGAGGGTTGTCAAGAACCAGCTTTCAGTCTATTTCTGCTGCTTCATTGAAATTATTTCATTCAATGACA
Organism: Baronia brevicornis; assembly: GCA_031353405.1. NCBI lineage: Eukaryota > Metazoa > Arthropoda > Insecta > Lepidoptera > Papilionidae > Baronia > Baronia brevicornis. Next base: position 120,881 of record JASFAT010000403.1, read on the forward strand.
GTGTTCATTAGAGAACAATTAACAAACAGACAGAATAATTATTATACTATAAATACTGTCAAGTGTGAACTAAATTTAAACCATTCAAATGAAAGAAGTTACGCTCTATATTGCTCTGTGTTCGTTCGCTTTGAGACTCAACATACAAGCGACTCAAGTTATCATTGATTACTTGAGTCGCTTGTATTACAAAGCGAATCAGATCGTTGCTCACCTTGACTCTCTTAAAATTAGTATTTACTCGACATTGGGAATGTTGGATCCTTTATGATTAATTCCGTATTGAGAATGGGTTACTCGTTGCGGGTTCACTATATTACCTGGCAGAGCCCGATCCCGGGACGATCGGTATGATTGCCACTAGCCACGCATCCTTTAATACGGCGGACCGTGGAATGGCGAAAAGGAAAGATGGATTTAGACAGGATGGTAGGGATGTGATACTACCGCGGTAGACAAGGAGTGATACGGTAGTAGCTTGATGGGCCGGGGTCGGGTCCCCGTGTACCAATACCAAAACTACCACACAGGCGTATGGTTGTAAAGAAAATAACGCATTTATTTCAAATAGTTTTTAGTAATAGATGCAGGAGTTTTTAAAAGGAGTCAAGCGGTGTTTCCGAATCGATATGTTATTGGTGCCTTCGAAAAACAAGTCTACACAAATCTCAAAGGTCAGCAAACGTATTTGTAATGCCTGTGGTGTTTGCAGGCGTTGATTGCTTTCTATACAGCTCTATACAGCTCTTTCGTTTGCCTCCCTATTACATATTAAAGTTAAAGAAGGGCAATTATAGTTTTCATGTGTGTTCGTCCAATTTTGTTTTAGAATAAATGTCGTAGTTGCTGAGAGCTCCATTCTTTTTCGCAAAACTTAACAGTACGTGAATGTGATCTAGGAAGTATGCAATAAAGCCGTCACTTACTCAAAGTGTCCTTGGCTACAATTTTACTAAAATCTTGTCACGTTATGAGAAATTCCGTATAGAGTTCAAAGGCAAATTTGTAGCGAATGTCGTGTCACCATACGCTAAGTGAAAGACGGAAATAATTTATACTAAATTTAGCTTCCCTGCACTAGCAGAGAGATGTACCGCCGAGTGTAACGACTTGTACTGTCCACTTGCAGTAGGAGAGCTGTGTCCGAATGTCGAAATGAATGTAGGGAGATGGCATTTGTGGCCGGTACGGGATTATGTCTTTTGAGGTATTGAGTGTTCAAACAACTTAACTAAACGTTCTATTGCAATGTTGTTGTACTGTATAACTTGTTTTACCATTTTTGTCTGTATTTTTAATTCGTAAACATGTGCTGGAAAGGAAATAAAATGAATGTGACAGACATAATTTTAAATATTTTTTTTTATGGTATAGTAAGGCAAAGGAGCAGGCGTGTCATCTCATGAAAAGCAATCACTGCCACCCATAGATACCCACAGTACCACAGGCAGTACAGAAGCGTTGCCGGCCCTTAAGGAAAGTGTCATTATTGAAGAGGGGAGGGGGGTTTGGGCCTCTGGGACGCAACCGCTCACCGGACGAAGCGAGGTAGCTAGGCTACCACGCCGGTTTTTCTGCAGGAGTGTGATACTTCCCCGGGCGAGCCGGCCCGTTCATGCTACAGACAAATAATATGCCATTCTTGACTAAGTATTTGTCTGCAACGTGGCTCTACCACCAGAAAAGTACCACCTTCCTGCAGAACATAGGCCTCTTTTGCCTTCTTATCCCATAAAAAAGTCTATGCTGGAAATTACGCAGCAAATATTATCATCATCATCATCAATAGCCTACGGCAGTCGACTGCTGGACAAAAGCCTTTCACAAAAGCACCACCTAGTCTGATCTTTGTCTGCACGCATCGTCTCTATGACAGAATCAAAATCACCGATATAGTCTACCGATTTAATATACTGAAGAGATAATGGGCGGATTACATTTGTCGGCTATCCGACAACAGCTGGAGGAGACGAGTGCTGGAGTGGAGATCGGGTCGAGATACTCCCGGGTAGATGGTGCGACGATCTACGCAGGGCGGCCGGCAGAGGCACATGGAAATTAACATAATGTTTTTTAATTATTCCGCATACATATAAATAACACGCGTGGTTATAAAAAGAGCCGTAAAACGCGGCTCAACATAAAGGCTGTGCGGGTTGTCGCTCGCTCATTAAAATGCCATCCCATTAGATCCGCGGGTCGGCAGTTACAAAAAAGGTCGTATATCAATGTAATTGTTTGCAATGAAAGTCATTTCACATTGTAACCGGTCGACAACGATGATTATTCACGAAGCCTGCCAGCCCTGCCGCGCAATGTATTTTAGACTAATTTATGTAATGCTTGCGTTAGAAATTCGAAATGTGATGACACTTTATTTCATTATTGTAGTATAGTGCTTTACCTCAATCCTCTCTTGCAGCTTGTGGGATTCATTTTGACGAATTTTAATAAACCTAATTTATTAGTGATTGCTGCCGACCGTTTTTTCGGTAAGATTTCGTTTAAAATCTCTGTAAATCCGCTTCTTCCAGTAAATCGCGACATAAACAACAGGCGGATCTTAGCCAAACATGAATTCTGCCTGTCCACATAATATTAAATTTCCGGAAAGTGACACTTGACTCTATTAATCATCCACATTCCAAAAAAAAATAATCAAATAGTCTTATTAAATCTAACGAAAACAAAATCTCCCATTAGTCATAGTGTTGAATTATGAAATATCATATTGTACATACATGCATATCGTCACACCTGTTTCCCGTACGTGTATGCAGAGACTACAGACCTTCATCCGCTACGATCCTCGCACACCTTTTTTGCTTCCTCCACATTCATCCATCTTTTCATCCATCCTTCCTCTCACGTTCATCGTAGCGAAACGGCTCTCCGTTAGTCGCTTTTCGTCCTCATGGGAAGCAGGACGTGACGGGTGGCGAACCAGGAACCAGGAACAAGTTGCCACGTGCCACCTCTACGTGACTTGTATACTATAAATATGTTTAGAAAAAATAAAAATCAAAATCTAATTTTAAGTATACAAACAGGAACTTGTTCTTTTGGTTGCGGTGAATTTATTACATGATATATAATTTGTTTTTAATTGTATATGTATTTATGTGTATGTGTATATGAGTATGAGTAGTAGTATATATATGGTGATATGTGTGTGTGTGTGTGTGTTTGTATGAATATTGTCACTGGTCCGCGATCCACGTTCATCCACGTTGGTTCTTGCTGAAAACCAGCGCCAGGTGGTCCAATAGAGCGCCCGGCATATGCTGAGCAAGAACCATTTTATGACACTTGTTTGATTAAAATTATTTTCTTTTTATATATTCTAATATTATTATATTAATCAATAATTATTTATTGTAAATAAACCGTGTCATAAACAGTTTTTCTATTTCTATTTCAACCTCTATAATTATTGCTTTTGCAAGTAATAAAAGGCTTTTTATTTTATATATTAGTTATCTGTCAGTAAGCGTGACAGCTGAGAGTTCAAACTATCGCGATGTTACAGATACAGTTTTTATGTAACGTCTCGAAATCAACTTAAAATCGAGAGCCAAGTGGAGCCATCTACATTTGTGCGACCCCCGCGTCGCACTGAAGGGAACTTTGTGGGAAAAAGTATGGCGGCCTCTCCTCGATGGATTTGCAAGTAATTATCATAAATTATCAACCATCAGCCGGGGGCGCAGGCGATGTCTCGTTTGTACGTCGATTTTTATTTAATCGCAAACGTTCAAATGGTTTTCTTCACGAAGTTACTATCATAACGTATTCACGAGTGCAGTCTTTGTGTTCAATGTAATTTATTTATCTATTGGCACACAAACAAACTACAATATAGCTCTGATAGCGGTAGAGCCACGCTGCAGACGAATACTTTGTAAAGAATGGCATATTATTTGTCTGTAGCATGAATGGGCCGGCTCGCCCGGGGAAGTACCACACTCCCGCAGAAAACCGGCGTCTGAGTGGTAACTTACCTACCGCGCTTCGTACGGTGAGCGGCCGTGTACCGGAGGTCCAACACCCGCCCCTCCCCCTCCCCCTCCCCTCCCCAACCCCCCCTCTCCTCCCTCCCCTCCCCCTCCCATCACGACACTTTCCTTAAAGGCCGGCAGCCGTTCCAAACTGCCTATGGCGCTACAGATGCCTACAAGAGGCGATGACACTTTCCTCATAGTTCGGTAACGCTTCCGCACTGCTATGGCGTTGCGGATGTCTATGAGCGGCGATGATTGCTTTCCATCAGGTGATACGCCTGCTCGTTTGCCTTCTTATCCCACAAAAAGGGTAACTAATTAAATTTCGCACAAAGTAAGCACAAACTGCAATTATATAATCCCTTTAACTGTTCGTATTAACTGTTTAAATTAAATAACGGTCTGTCTGTCAAGTTAAGAAGTGAGGCCGAACAAACAAAACAACAAGCCGATCCCAATGTAACCCAATGGACTGAGGGCGAATTAAACAAAGAATTAAGATTTGAGTAAGTTTTGACGAACCGTGGACGAACTTTGCATTGCGCGAGCGAAGTCCTGACAAATTATGTTATAAAAGTAGCTTATAGACGTAAATGATTTTTCTATAGATACATTTTGTCAAAATCTATCTATAACATTAATTATTTCAAAATTTCTAAGACTGACGATTGTTTTAATATTTTCGTCAACATAAGATGATATCGATAAGGAGATGCTAGTGGTAGAGCCACGTTGCAGACGAATACTTTGTCAAAAATGGCATATTATTAGTTTGTAGCATGAATGAATGGCTTTCCCACATTCCCGTAGAAAACCGGTGTCTAATTAGTAGCTTAGTTACCGCGGTTCTTCCGATGAATGGTTGAGTTCCGGAGGCCGAATCCCTCCCATAACTCCTCTTTTCCCTGTCTCATAACGACACTTTCCTTAAAGACCGGCAACGCTTCTGCACTGCCTATAGCGCTGCGGATGTGTATGGGAGGCGTTGGTTGCTTTCCACCAGGTGACACGCCTGTTCGTTTGCTTTCCTATCCCATAAAAGAATTTGTGTTACTGCAAAGGGAAATAAATGAATCTATATATTATTTTATTACACATTTACGTTTATAGGTTATTCGTATCTAGTTCTCGTTGCGTGTAGCAATTTCCGAGCAGGTGAACTATGTATGTTTGAGATCAACGGCGAAAGTTATTTTAGTTTATGTCAGCCTACAGATCGGCGTATTAGACAAAGAGAATTCGCTAAAAATATAAAACCTTTTCCAGGCGACATAGTTCAGTGATAGTGCGACAAAGAAAATATGGAACCCTCTTAGCAGCGATCCGTTAAAAATACGCTACACTTAAAACAAAAAGCATTTTTTTATCCGACTTTGACCTTTGTCCCCACTTTTATCCAGGATTAGGCTCGGGAACCTATTACATGAAAGCTTTTAAGCTTTTGAGATGAATCATTTTTGTGTTACACTATGAAATATTAATATTACCGGATTGTTATTTTAACTTGAAAATATAAAGACATTCGCGCACTTGTGAGTACAGTTTCTGAACCAAGGCGAACCATCCAGTCGTGAGTTCGGATTCTGCACCACGATAAACATTTATAATGACTCTAGAATATTTATTTGTGATCAGTTATTTCATCTGGGTCAGTGGTTTGTTGTTTACGTGTTTATTATCACTGTGGTCCGCGATCTGACCACGTTGGTTCTTGCTGAAAACCAGCGCCGGGTGCTCCAATAGTGCGCCCGGCATATGCTGAGCAGGTTCTTGACCATTTTATGACACTTGTTTGATTAAAATTATTTTCTTTTTGTTTTGTTTGTTTTTCCGTTGTATATTATAATATTATTTAGGTTTTAAACAGAAAATAATTATTGTGAAAAAAGGTGTCACAAATAAAGTTTTTCTCTTTCTATTTCTATTGTAAGGATTTTTTAACGGTTTCATTTAGTTTGACCCCCATATATTTGTTTGTTTACTTAAAATCTTGCGACGGTTTTCTCAACTATTTCCACTAAACCGATTGTTATGAAACTTTGCATACAAGTTGAGTTCCCATGACATTATGATAATTTCAACTTGGTAGCCAATAATTTATTTAAAAATATGTAATGTAATATTATTAAAGTGTAATAATATTTCTTTTCTCCGAAACGTGGACGCTGACAATCCGCCTGCTTCACAAGCTCAGAGCCGCTCACAGAGCTATGGATAGAGCTATGCTCGGAGTTTCTCTGGTAGATATGATTCGGAATGAACAAATCCGCCAGAGAACCGACAAAAAAGTCACCGACATAGTCTTTCGAATTAACAATCTAAAGTGGTAATGGGCTGGTCACGTTTGTCGGAGAACCGACAATCGTTGAAACAAACGAGTGCTGGAGTGCAGACCGCATCTCGGTATATGTAGTGGAGCGGCTGGCATAAACTAGATGCGTGTAGCCGAAGATCGGGCTAGGTGGCACTTTATGAGGGAGGCCTATGTCCAGCAGTGGACTGCCACAGGCTGTTGTTGATGATGATGATGATGAATATTTCTTTTATGAAAACATTGATGGTGCTTGTAGTTATTTTTAACTATATATTATTAATGGAGTCAGGCGTTACTTTGCGGAAATCCATCACTATATGGACAGTCAAAAGTTTTACTTAGCTAAGATCCGCGACAAGCAAAACAATAACAGAAAATTAATAATGTGTGTTTTTCCGTTGGGTTTAGTGGATTTATTTGGAACTTAAACCAAAGACTTACCGAAAATCGGCCATCAACTCTCCACCCACCAACCACTATACACAACGCCAAACACACACTATCACTTTTCCATCTTGTACACGACACGTGTTTCGCCCCAACACGAGGCATCTTCAGGTATAGTAGACTCTACGGAAGACCACCGAAAAGTGAAAAACACACATTATTAATCTTCTGTTATTGTTTTGCTTGTCGCGGATCTTAGCTAAGTAAAACTTTTGACTTTAACTATATAGTTAAGTACATTAAATTGTTGAATCACTGTTGGCGATAGGTCAAGTGGTAAAGACATTCGATCCTGTAGAGTCGTGGTTAGCAGTGTGAACCATAGTTTTTTGCTTAGATGGTGCGGGCACATAGAGAGGATGGATGTAAGACGATTGATAAAAGAATTTTACGTTGCGGATATGGATGGGAGGGTCGGTAGGGGAAAACCAAATTGCCGAAGTTCTTAAGAAAGGCCAGGTCAAAAGTACCCTTAATTGGCGACCTTGTACAGTGATGAATGTGGGATAAAGCAAATAAACTGTGCCGTGAACGTAGCAGATGGAGATCTGCTGTGTTCTCTGCTTACCCCTACGAGAAACAGATGTATTTATGTACTTTTTTAGCATTATATTAATAGTTTATATAGAATGGTTACTAAGAGGTTATATCAAAATATGGGTAGCAGTTTAATTTTAAAGGAAAATTCGCTTTCGTGTGTTTCGTGTAGAAGCAAATACGCAATGTTCATTATTAATTCATCGCATCATATCGAAAGTAAGTTATTGTAGTTATAAAAACGTTAGACAAAGACTTTAAAGTATGCCTATAAACCCAACGCTAGTTAAACATTTTACGAGGGCCGTGAAAAAATTTAAAACTTCCAAATATCGACGGTTTATTGCTCGCTGAAATTCGTTTGCGGCTGTAACCTGATCGCTTTATGACGTCTGCTGGCAATGTAAAATCTTCTTTGTCTTCATTCTTCAACTCAATGTATAATACAATATTCATTTAATACTTTCAACCCCACCATCTGGATGAGTGGCGATCTACTACGGTACGCTTCTCTCGAAACTTCTTTCCACGTACCACCACTCTGTGGAGCCAGCCACCTTCTGCGGTCTTTCCGAACCTATATGACGCCTTCAAAAAACAAGGCTACACATACCTAAAAGGCCGGCAACGTTTCCGTGACTCCTGCGGTGTCGCGGTTTTCTATGGACGGAGTTCATTGCTTTCCAGTAGGCGGCACGCTTGCTCGATTATCCTATTCTATCCTATAAAAAAGTGGAACCCATGGAAAGCAATCAACGCCGTGCAATAGACATCCGCGGTGTCACAAGCAGAAGCGTTGCCGGCCTTTAAGGAAAGTGTAGGTTTGTTTTTTGAAGGTTCCATTGGCGTATCGGTTCGGAAAGACCGCTAGAAGTAATTGGTTACGCAGGGTAGTGGTGTGTGGAAAGTGGAGTTTCTTGAAAAGCACACCGTACTGGATCGCCATTCATCCAGATAGTGAGGATGAAATTTCTTCTGTCCAGTTGTCCAGTTATACAGTAGTGGTATTCCGCGGCCGGAAATATTCCGAACAATTCATCGGAGCCATGGTAAAATCGGTAAAAGATAAATTGTTTTTAAATCTTAACATTAATTAAGTCATGAGATGTTATAAAGAAGTTTCTTTTTCGTAGATTTCCGGCGTCATTACGCCGTGAATACAGAACTATCCGCTAATTTGATTTACGTGATAGCGCTTAAGATGGCGGCGCGCCAGACACGTAATCGATTTGAAATCGATTCCGGCAATGGAGGCTAGCCGGGCTCTTATTACGTCATCCTGTCACGTATTATAATCGGAAGGGTTTCTTGTAAATTGGGACGCAAGAGGAAGCGCATATCTTCCCATGAATTATCAATCTCTTCTTACGAGATGATAGCAGCTGAGTACGTTTTGAAATGTTTCAACTGTAAATTCTGTTAGTATTCAATATAATGAAAACCCATGTCTGAGCGACCGAGTTCCGGAGGCCCAACACCATCCCCCGCCCTCTACCAGCCTTACACCCATTCCCACTCCCGTAATGACACTTTCCTTAAAGGTCGGCAACGCTTTCACACTCCCTATGGCGATGTGGATGTCTATGGGCGGCGTTGGTTGCTTTCCATCAGGTGGCACGCCTCAAGTGATCGCAATGCCATAGGCAGTGCCGAAGTGAAGGCGAGCCGGCCCATTCATGCTACAGACCAATATTATTCTTGACAAAGTATTCGTCTGCAGCCTGGCTCTAGCACTATTAAACCATTTGTCCTGTCCAATTTATACCAATTAAATTATATTACACAAATACACCGTAACTAATATATAATATAAGTCTCGGGTAGGCTATTAACTGACGGTCGAATTCCCGTTTGCATTCCACGATCGTTCTCAAAGTCTGCATCACTGATGCAATCCACACGGTATTTTGGATGACTCGCTTAGACACTGTTTGACTATTTGTTATAAATATAAAAATAACACAAATATGTAATTTCAATAAACCAAAGTAAAGTCAAAGTGGAAGTTTGTTTAACGTTTGATTGGACTGAACGCGGTAACTTTTGCTGAGAATTATAATTTCAAATGACTTAAAGATAAACCTCTGAACGGTTCCATTAAAAGTTTCCCCAGACTGGGCGCTCATCGCTCCACAATGTTAGGCTTATGTAAATACTTCGTTATAAGTAAAATTAACAACACGAAACATTTTGAAGAACGTACATAGATTCAAAATTACTTTTGCTATATTTTTGACTTTTTTGTTATGCTAAAATAATAAACTACATTAATTTGATCGATAAATTGGTGTCGTTGTGATTTTTTTATGGACCTTTTGGCATGTGTAGGCTTGTTTTTATAATTTTAACATGTTTTTATCTTCATTATTTGTTCTGTAACAGAATATTTTGTTATGTTTTGTTATATTTATCTGTTAAAATGAAAGATCAAAAGTACTTTAACTTTAACTTCGACTGAGAGAAAAAGGAATGAAGATATAAGAGAGCGATGTGGAGTAAAAGAGAGGTGTCGTGACAAAAGTTTAGACTTAGATGGTTTGAAACACGCAGAGAGGAGAGATGAACGACGACTGATAAAATAAACTTACGTTATTGATGTGGATAGAAGGTTCGGTGAAGGAAGACCAAGAAGAACGTACCCTGAAATTGTAGACGTTCTGAAGAAAGAACAGGTCAAAAATACCCTTAAGAGGCGAGCTGGTATGAAAAGTGATGAGTGTGGAGGAGTGTAGCAGATGGAGAACTATGGTCTCTGCCTACCCCCTACGGGAAACAGGCGTGATCATATGTATGCATCAAAAGTAGTTTTGGAAGAACGTGAATATTAAATTTGTTGTGGAGATCATTTGAAAGGTTAATATAATGTAGCGTTAGGGGCGGCCTCAGTTCATTGTTGCTTGCTTATCTTCGCTTGCAGTTTATATTTTAATTAAAGGTTAAAAGCTTTCACTGCTCAAGTTACCTTCGTTTAAACTTCAATCACTTTACATTTATACTATGAGAAGAGAGTGAATTTTATTTTCTACAAAGATACCATTTTAAAAAATTTCATTCCATTATTTCCATTTTAAAAAAATATGTCATGAAAAAGTATGTCAGGGTATCTTTGCCTAGTCGCCTCTTCGATAGTTGTGGTATTGGTACACGGGTATGCGACCCCGGCCTACCGAGCTATTATCGTATCACTCTTTGCGGTAGTATCATATCCCTATCGCCCCGTCTAAATCCATCTTTCCTTTCCTCTGCTCTTTTCTTTCTTCTCTATGCTTTTCCCTCTCTCCGCTAATCCATGGACTGCCGTGCTAATGGATGCATGGCTAGGGGCGAGCTTAGTCGCAAGCGTGCGGACAGTCCCGGGATCGGGAGTCCTTTGGGTACTATACTGCCTTACCTCACCATGAATTTTAATAAACCTTATTTGTTCCAAAATTATGGCGACGTGGTCCGCCACCCGTCACGTCTTGATTCCCACGAGGGTGAGAAGCGACTAACGGAGAGCCGTATCGCTATGATGAATGTGAGAGGAATGATGGATGAAAAGATGGATGAGTGTGGAGGAAGCAAGGATGGTGTGCAGATCTGTGGTCTATGCCTGCCCCAGCGGGATACAGGCGTAAATATATGTAGTATGTATGTAAAGAAAATGTAGCTCAGTCACTCATTAGTAACTCAGAGGTAATCAAAGATTTGAAATAAACACACTTCTTACAATATCTTGGAGATACAATCATCTTGTCTGATTTCTAACTATGGGTTTATGTTTTCTACTGGAAAGAAGGCCATCTTTAATCATGGATAACTCTGATCTCATCATTATATCGATGATGAATTATAATAATATTTTTTATTATATTTATAGCAGAGCTTCGTCATTCTGGATTAGAAAAATATTATATGGTTAAATGTTAAGGAAAAAATATGTTAAAAAAGGCTGCGTCATTATTTGGGCATTTTCTTAGGGGAAATTGAATTTCTTCCTCCTTGTATTTACAGAAGAAACGATTCAATCATTTCGTCGATTATGTAAATCCGCCGCTCCGACGCACCCCCATTCCCCTTCCCCCTTCATCCTTCCCCCAAAGGTTAACACCACGACGGCACAAAGTCAGTTGTGACGTATGTTTTCTTATTGTATTACGCTTTAAAATGTATGTGAATATAATCATTTTATATATATTATAAATAGAAACTCTAGAGCTCCTATGTCTTAAAGCTACTGTTCCTCTTCGAGTTCCTTTTTTTATGGCATAGGAAGGCAAACGAGCAGACGTGTCACCTGATGGAAAGAAGTCAACGCTATCCATATACATCCGCAGCACCATAGGCAGTACGATGACATTGCCGACCTTTAAGGAAAGTGTCATTATGGGAGTAGGAGAGGGAAGGGGATGGGGAGGGAGTTGGGCTTCCGGAACTCAGTCGCTCACCGTATGAAGCACGGTAGCAAAGTTACAACTCAGACGCCGGTTTTCCGCGGAAGTGTGGTACTTCCCCGGGCGAGCCGGCCCATTCATGCTACAGACAAATATTATGCCATTCTTGACAAAGTATTCGTCTGCAGCGTGGATCTACCACTATAAAGTTCCTCCTAACTTCAAACTAATACTGACGTCACTCGGGAACGGGTAAACTTTTTCCGATATATAAAATATAATTTATTTACCAGCCTTTATACGTATGTCTCATAGTACCAGACTTGGAATAAATATCCACAGGTAAGTTCTAGAAGTTAAATACATATGTAAAACATTGTTCTACTACTGGTCAAGCAAGCCATTACAACTTATAAAAATAAATTGTCACGACGTCCGTCAATGCGTGACAAGAACAGTTAATAGATAATAGCTGCGCGCGAGAAAGAGACTAGAGAGATAAAATTCCTCTCTATTGAATATGTTCTATTCAATAAAATCTATTAAATGTTTTGTTTTTGGAGCACGGTTTACATTCTTCAAAGATTTCGAACTGTATTCAAGTCTTTGAGTGCTCTCGATGCGATGAGTCAATTAGTGTCATACGTACGGAAGCTTACCGACTAAAGTTGCGAGCTCTAATTGGAAGAGGACTAACCGACAAGTGGTCCACGAACGTCTCGGCAGTCACGTCTGACGGCGAGTTAGTGTGTCGAGGATGTTCCAGCACAAGCCTGAACGGAATATGAAATATTTTGTGTGAAATGCAGGGACAGCGACTTAAGAATTGACAAGATTCCAACAACTGTTCATTACTATAAAATCTGCAACAGGCAAACAAAACAAAAATTTGCAACGAAAACGATAAACGCAACAATAATAAATCTTAATAACTAATCAAATAAATTATTAATTAATTAATCAAATAAAAAATAAAGATTACCTGTATATTCTTCCTATCTGTCTATGCGGGATCATAATGAAAAGTAGAGCGTGGACTGTATCAATAGGTCGCTGGTTTGAATCCGGCTCGACCCGGCAGAGCTCTGCATACTGAGGTAGACGTAGTATCCGGAGGAGCCCGATCCCGGGACGATCCGCGCGCTTGCGACCGAGCTCGCCCCTAGACACACATCCATTGGCACGGCAGACCGTGGATTGGCGGAGAGGAACGGAAAGGATAGAGAAGAAAGGAAAGGGCAGGAAAGGACAAAGGGGGGGGGAGGGGTTACCCGAACTCGGAATAAATATTTATAGATCCTATATATTTATTTCGATGCGGGGATCGAACCCGCGACCATTGACTCCGCGGGCGGAAGGCCCCGCCACAGAGCCAATCGGCAGTCTACAGGTATACCGTAAAATTACGAATGAAAGCGTAAATAATCATTAGCACTGATATGCGAGTGTGAGATACTGTTCGAGTCGGCCGCACGGCAGCACGCCGCCCGGAGCCCCGGCGCTGGCGCGGCGCCAGCTCTGGAACCGCTGGAACCTCTAATTACCACTCAGCGCGGCCCACTCGGCGGGCTTCATTATCCGAGTCACGTTTGGCTAATGTACCGGCGCGCCGTCAGCCGTTGGCAACGGTCTGTTGCCGATGTGTATTATGTTGGAGCCCACTTCGGAGCGGAGGCTTACCATTGGATGCTTAATTACTAACCGGCTTATCATCAATTCATGGAGTATAACATGTAATATATCGCCTCATTCAAAGCGTATGAGAACATTTATATTATATAAAGCTCGACTACCACTCACTCACTAGGGCTAGCCTCACGCATCTTGGGTGAGGCTTTTGTCCAGCAGTGGTCTGCCGCGCTGATATTCATATTGGTTGATGTAAGTGGATATGTCACAGAGCTAACCAGTTCTTACCAGTAACTCAGGTGATATAAACGGGGACGGTCTCCATCAGCATATAGATCATCATAAGAATGTGAAACTGCCTTCCTTGTCACATTATTGAAGCCTTATGATTACAACATAATGATGCACCACCTAGCCCGATCTTCGGCTACACGTTTCTGCCAGCCGCCTTACGCAGAGCCACTCCATCTAGCAAAGGGGAAAGAATGTTGTCCCGGAGTCTGCAATTTATGGATCTCCTATTCGCGAGGCTTTCTGAAGAAGTTCTAAGAGATTTTAACCAACATAACATTTCGACTGCAAGGAGTCTATATAAAAATAACTGTAAAATATAATATTATAACCATTCCTCTTTTTAAACTGGTTTTATCCTCTTACTGTTGTTGAATAGGAAGGTATGCTTATGCAGATGTACTTGACAGTGGAAGCAACAAGGCGAGGTTGTTATAATAAATGAAAAAAATAAATTATTTGTTTCATTTTTTTAAGGAATAACTGTATCTGTAATTGCCTCCAGAGTCTAATTAGTACAACGTTGAATCGAGCAGTATTTTTATTGTTGTCTGCACATTCCAGTTGGGAAGTCACTTTGTGTTATAAACACGAACCGAACTCGAGCCGCGGGATTTCGGTTTCCCCGCATTTTAATGACATGAGTATCTTGTGTTATTATTCATATTTTTATATTTATACTTTCAATTATTGTAGTTTAGATGGACAGTTAGAACTTTTACTTAGCTAAGATCCGCGATAAGCAAACAAAAACAGAAAATTAATAATGTGTATGTTTTTACTGGATGAAGTGGATTTACGGGGAACTTAAACTAAATTTTTACCGAAAAACGGCCGTCAGCAACTCTCCACCTCCTAACCACTATACACAACACCAAACACTACCACTTTTCCATCTTGTAAACGACACGTGTTTCGCCTCAACACGAGGCATCATCAGGTATAGTAGACTCTACGGAAGACATCCGTTAAATGTTAACGGTAGAGACCAGTAGAAAAACACACATTATTAATTTTCTATTGTGGTTTGCTTGTCGCGGATTTTAGCTAAGTAAAAGTTCTAGCTGTCCACATAGTAATGGATTTCCATAAAGTAATGCCTGACTCCATTAATCATATTGTAGTTTAGACAAGAAAAGAAATGCTCATTACTGTCCTTTTTTTTTGGTTTATTTTTTTGGTTAAATTGATACGTGAACATCAAACCTAATACCATAAACTAAAGAGCCGTCATTGCATTTGCAGTGCCCTCATGTAGTATGGATGACGATTATTCGATATTATCGGTATAAATAAATAAATTTTCTTCTTTATGTGCCATCTCCGACTGTGGGGTTTGTTCCTATTTAGTCCTATTCTCAGTCATGCGAAACAGCTTTTCTGTGATTTCCACTTTCAACCAGTCTTTTATATCTTAAGCCCACGAAATCCTTTTCTGCTTTTCTTTAATAATAATAAGTTTTCGTTTCGATAAACATGTTCAAAATATACTACATTGGTACTTTTGAACCGGATTAACAGATCTAAGTATTTGATTACGCTCTCATTGTACGAGTAAAAATATAAAAATAATTTCTGTCACTGTGTCGTCCGCAACCTGACCATGTTGGTTCTTGCTGAAAACCAGCATCAGGTGCTCCAATAGAACGCCTGGCATATGCTGAGCAAGAACCATTTTATGACTTGTAGAATAAAATTTCATTTCACCCTCGACACTTGTAGATTAAAGTTTTTTCTATTCTATTATATTCTGGAACCAATCTATCAACTGCATCAATTGTGAAGGTACGTTAATTTTCCCGAAAGTTCTTTCATGACAAAAGAACATGACATGAGCATTAACGAACGACGCTTTGGTCCTATGCCGAATGACATTTAATGTTCATTTTGTAAATCGCATTCGGTTCTAAACCGATCAAACAAATCGAATCGCATAATTCTTTATGACAACTGCGGCTCATCACGAGACATTACATTTTTTCAACGCTGATTCCTTTATAAGTCAACATCTATAAGGGATTGCGTAATGGACCTAGGTAAATTCAGTTTTTTTTATTTCTTGAACATAAAAAATTTACATTGATCTGTTAAATGTCAGTCTGTTGACAATATCTACCGCACAATTTACCACAAATAATTCATCCCCACCATCAGGATGAATGGCGAACCGGTACGCTGCATTTTTTCCAAAATTTCTTTCCACGCACTATTAGTCTGTGGTACCAACTACCTCATATATTGAATTTAAATTTCAAAAAATAAGCCCACATATTTGTAAAAGGTCGGCAATACATCTGCAATATATAGAAATTGTAGAAGCATTAGATATTCGCAGTAAGAATAGTCTTACTGCGGATGTCTTGGGCGGCGTTGATTGCTTTTCATCTCAATGCCTGATTTGTTGCTTTCTTATCCCGTAAAAAAATAAATTACTATTTACTGCCTACAGTCTGCAATCATATCCGCAAACAAGCCACCGAATGGAATCCGCAAGGGAAAAGAAAATGTGGGCGCCCAAAATAAACTTGGCGGCGTACTGTGACGGCCGAAGTGCAGAAAATGGGCCTATACTGGAGCCAAGTGAAGCGTCTGGCCTCCGACAGATCGAGATAGACAAGCCTATGTTTGCCCCACCAGAGGAACTTAGGACTCAGAGAGAGAGGTGTGAAGTGTGAACAAACGGTCCTTCGAGCCGGATAAGAACCAGTAATTAATGGATCATTTATAAGTACTTACCTAAATTTGGAAGATCTGGAATATCCAGATCAGAGAATTATTGAAATTACAGAGAAATGAGAAAAAACGGGATTCGTTCTTAGTGTAATAGCTTTGTGACCATAATGTAAAATCAAAGTAATCATATTAAATGTACGTACGAAGTGGATGGACTTCCACGTTCGTTTTGTGCGGCTAGTAAGTATGTATACATTTATATAACAGACGTCCAGGCAGCATTCACGCCGATAATCAAATCGTTCGTACAGATAGGTGAGTGAATGTAGTAATCAGACTGTATTGATAGAGAAGATTCGCCGATTTAGTTCACTTAACGGAAAACATGTGCTGAATATTGAATATTACATAGAGGTACGAAAAATTGGAGATATTTTCACTAAATATCAAATACGCCTCCCTATTCAGCCTGCCTTTATCTCAAGTATGGAACTATTATTAAGTGATTGGAAGGCAAACGAGCAGACGTGTCACCTGATAGAAAGCAATCAACGCCGCCCGTAGACATCCGCAGCCCCATAAGCAGTACGGAAGCGTTGCTGATCTTCAAGGAAAGTGTCATTATGCTAGTGGGAGTGGGAGAGGGAGGGTGTTGGTCCTCTGGAACTCAGCCGCTCACCGTACGAAGAGCGGTAGCTAAGCTACCACCCAGACGTCGGTTTTCTGCGGGAGTGTAGTACTTCCCCGGGCGACTCGGCCCATTCAGATATAGATAAATATTACGCCATTTTTGACAAAGTATTTTCCTGCAACGTGGCTCTACCACTATTAAATCACCTGGATGCTGTGTATCTGGGTAGAAAGAGACGAGACTAAAGCGACCTGCTGGTGACTGTATATCCACGATTAAAACATGTCTAGCCATAAATTGCGACAGGATGTCTTTATCGAGTGAAGTTTAGATCCAGCGATGGATTTCTATAAAATGTTGATGATGAACAACGTTGAGAGTTTTGTAATTGTTTTCAGTGATATGGTTAACACGATATTATGTTGAGGTTTATCGCGATCCTAAACATAAATCTGCGCGGAGCCGCATACATTTGCAAAACAAGGGTCCGCCGCATCGAAGGATATTTCTAAAAAAAGTACGGCAACCTATTGTCGATGGATTTGCAAGTGTTTACCATAAATTGTAGAGATCAGTCAATGGCGAGGGGGATACGTTTTTGTCCTATCAAATTTTGAATCATAAATTCAGGATATTGTTAATATATTTTTTAACGTTTAAATTATTTCAATCGAAATTATTTAAACTGTGTTTAAAGAAGAAGCGTAGATTTGTGTTCCATTAGCGCCACTCCCGGTGGAAATCTTTAAAGTTTTACAACTTGTGCTGGATACGTAAAATTCTACACTAAATTTTTTCAAGACAACAATTCAACGGATGGCTGAATTATGAACGTACGTATTATTGAGATTTTTTTATAGGATAATAAGGCGAAGGAGCAGCCGTGTGATCTGATGGAAAGCATTCAACGGCGCCCATAGACATTCGCAGCGCCACGGGCAGTGCAGAAGCGTTGTCGACCTTTAAAGAATGTGCCGTTATGGGAGGGGGAGGGGGAGGAGGATATAGAAGGGGGAGTAGTGTTGAATGCGCTGAATTCCACTATCGTACAACTAACCATAAAGAAAGCTTCTCCCCCACCATCTGTCTTGATGCCGTAAAACGTTTCCGTGATACTTATGGTGTCGTGGATGTTTATGAGTGACGTAGATTACGGTCAGACAACACGCTCGCTCGTTTGCCTTCCTATCCCATAAAATCAAAAACAATGTATGATTAATGCACTCAGGCGTTACTTTGCGGAAACCCATTACTATGTGGACAGTCAGAACTTTTACTTAGCTAAGGCAACCGTTTAGTTAACGGTTGTCTTCCACAGAGTCTACTATACCTGATGATGCCTCGTGTTGAGGTTAAACACGTGCCGTGTGGAATGTGAAAAGTGGTAGTGTGTGTTTCGTGTTGTTGATAGTGGTTGGGAGGTAGAGAGTTGCTTACGGTCGTTTTTCGGTAACATTTAGTTTGAGTACCCCATAAATCCAGTTTTTCCAGTAGAAAACACACATTATTATTTTTCTGTTTTTTGTTTGCTTGTCGCGGATCTAAGCTACGTAGAAGTTCTGACTGTCCACATAAAAACAATGCAACAAATGGCTATAAAATGTTCTTATAGTTGGAAATTATTTAAATACATGTGGTAATAAATACCTCTAATTTACCCAAATAGTTGTCATATAAATGTAGCGGAACGAGAAGTTTACACATGTCGGGGCAGCCGAGGGTGGAGCTCCCTCTTTTTATGTAAATCCCGCAGTGGATACGATCGCCACCTATCGCTGTGAGCCCCCGTCCGCGATACCATCTGACCCCGTTTTCGGTGTTGCAATAAACAAATCATAACGCCGGACAGATAACAAAAGACACCGGTCTCGCATAGTTTTCCATGTTCCCATTTTTCCAACAATTGTACCATGTTATATTATTCAAAAAGATCATGTTATCTTATTCTTATTTAAAGAAGTCTATGGTATTAGTTTTGGCTACGTAATATCAGGGAGTGTACCGGGATAACGAGTGCTCCAGAACTGCTGCACCTCGCGAATGAGGAGGAAAGTTGTGCTGAATTGGCTGCCAACCTTCGCAAACCGGAGAGGCACTCTTAGAAGAAGATCTTATTCAAGAGAAAGTTCACTCTTAATTTCTATTACACACTATAATCTACATCG
The DNA here is from genome assembly GCA_031353405.1 of Baronia brevicornis. NCBI lineage: Eukaryota > Metazoa > Arthropoda > Insecta > Lepidoptera > Papilionidae > Baronia > Baronia brevicornis. The sequence goes on from JASFAT010000403.1 coordinate 139,942, forward strand.
ATCGACTTCAAAAGAGATTTATGAAATATACATTCAACTACCGTTTATCCGAATTGCATTTATCCGAAATCCGCTTTAGCCGAACACATTTCTTTGTTCTGTGCTAGTCTACTGACTATCACAGAATAAATGATGTAACCACAATGTTTTTTTTGATGTCTATATATATTTTGAAGGTACCTTGATACTAAATCTAATGTAGTAGGAAATTCTAACACATGCATTTACTAATTATTCGACCTATACCTAATTCTGACAGCGAACACCTATCATACCATCTGTAGAAAAGAGCGTGTTAAATACATAATATCAAAACAGTTTCAAGGTAAAAAAAATTCCACCTCACTCGATAATAAATTATCCGATGTACCGTGAATCGAATACGAAAAAGAAGTTGGGCGTGAAACTGTATATAATATTTAGCAGAAACGGGGATCACAAAGTGATTTTTCCAGTCGTTTTCCAACTCAATGTACTTTGAAGTTCGCAAATGGGAAGCAAATATAACGTTCTTGTACACAAAGAAGTATTGTGTGACGTAGATAAATGAAGACGTGTTGTGAGATCGTGTTCCCATGTCGATGTCTCTGGGACCATCGGTAGGTAACTGATTTAGAGCGAGTACTGAAAATACCTATTTATAACGCTAGCACGTAAATGCGTTCGATATTACATGTGAATGTATCGCGGGGGAATTTTTTTATGCGATAGGAAGGCAAACGAGCAGGCGTGTCACATGATGGAAAGCAATCAACGCCACCCACAGACTTCTGCAGCGTTATAGGTAGTGCGGAAGCGTTGCGAACCTTTAAGGAAAGTGTCATTATGGGAGTGGGAATGTGAGGGATAGAGGAGAGGCCTCCGGAACTCGGCCGCTCACCGAACGAAGCGCGGTAGGTAAGCTACCATTCAGACGCCGGTTATCTGCGGGAGTGTGGTACTTCCCCGGGCGAGCCGGCCCGTTCATACTACAGACAAATATTATGCTTGACAAAGTGTTCGTCTGCCGCGTGGCTCTACTACTATTAGATATTTTAATATTTAATTTAAAAAAAACCTATAATACATACAAATTGTATGGACTTCTGGAAGCTGATTCTCACATAACTCCCAGCCAAGGAGTTCACAGCTATATCCCTATCAAATTTAATAGCAAGGCGTTGCCTAGCAACCAACGCCTTACGTATATATATATATATATATATATATATTAGGTGTACAAATAAGTTTCCGCGGTTTGTCAAAAGATGGCCCCACCAGAAGGTTATGGAGAAATTGTCAGATGTAAAACGTAATATCCCAAGTTTAGTCATCTGGCAACACCATAACCTTAAAGTACTAGTGATTCCGTATCAGCATCACGTAATTTTTTTCGTGCAAAAATGTCAAGTTTTATTCCGAATAAGCATCATTTGCGGGAACTTTTGATTTACTTCTTTAATGTGAAAAAATCTGCAGCTGAGGCGCATCGATTGCTTCTAGAAGCATATGGTGAAGCTGCTTTAAGTGAGAGAAGTTGTCAGGAATGGTTTCAAAAGTTTAAGAACGGTGAGTTTGACGTTAAAGACAAAGAACGCAGTGGAAGGCCGAAAGTGTACGAAGACATGGAATTAGAAGTACTATTGGAGGAAGATTCGTCTTAAACGCAAAAAGAACTTGCACTTACTCTACAAGTGACTCAACAAGCAATTTCACATCGTTTAAAATCGTTAGGAATGATTCAAAAACAAGGAAATTGGGTTCCATATGAACTAAAGCCGAGAGACGTTGAACGCCGATTATGCATGAGTGAAATGCTGCTTGCCAGGAATAAAAAAAAGAGTTTTTTGCATCGTATAGTCACTGGTGACGAAAAATGGATTCACTACGATAATCCAAAGAAGAGAAAGTCATGGGTTAAGCCCGGCGAACCATCAACATCGACAGCTAAGCCGAATATTCATGGAAAAAAACTCATGCTGTGTATTTGGTGGGATCAGCTTGGTGTCGTGTATTATGAATTGCTGAAACCAAGCGAAACCATTACTGGAGCTCTCTACCGAACACAATTGATGAGATTGAGTCGGGCACTTAAGGAAAAACGCGCCCATTACTACTCCAGACACGACAAAATTATTCTTTTACACGATAATGCTCGTCCACATGTTGCGGCGCCGGTAAAAACATACTTGGAAACACTCAACTGGGAAGTTTTACCCCACCCGCCGTATTCACCAGACTTAGCCCCTTCTGATTATCACCTGTTCCGGTCGATGGCACATGGTCTGTCTGAGCAGCGCTTCACATCATATGAAGACACCAAAAATTGGGTAGATTTGTGGATAGCGTCAAAAGATGAAGAGTTTTTTCGACGGGGTATCCGAATGTTGCCAGAAAGATGGGGAAAAGTAGTGGCAAATGATGGAAAATACTTTGAATAAAACGTAATGTACTTTTCCTTTACAATAAATTCCTAATTTTTTATAAAAAACTGCGGAAACTTATTTGTACACCTAATACATTTTTTTTAAATTGTACAACCAAACTCAGAACATAAGTAATAACTTTTCCCTTCAACTTACAGTAGTGGATAATCAGACTTCAGTCAGACTTTTACATAGCTAAGATCCGCGACAAGCAAACAAAAATAGAAAAATAATAATGTGTGTTTTCTACTGGAAAACAACCGTTAAGTGTTTTCCGTAGAGTCTACTATACCTGATGATGCCTTGTGTTGGGGCGAAATACGTGTCGTGTGCAATGTGGAAAAGTAGTTGTGTGTGTTTGGTGTTTTTCTATTTTTGTTCGCTTGTCGCGGATCTTAGCTAAGTAAAAGTTCTGGCTGTCCACATAGTAATGGATTTCCGTAAAGTAACGCCTGACTGTCATCAGTGACGTTATGTTTTTATTTCATTTTTATATTCTTACATTATTATCAGTTATATTGCTTAATTATGGTGGTGTATTATACACTACAGATCGATTGAGGCGTATAAGTGATATAAAATAAATGCGTGTATCGTGACATTTAAGTTGACTGAAAAAATACATAGAAGGTTTTGGTAGAATAGCCACCATTTTATCAAGACGTAACGTGATAAGATGACTAGTTATATTTCAGGAGATTTGATGTTATCGTATTTTTCTTTACACTGGCATAATAGTTGTAACTGGTTGCCATAGAAATATTAATGTCATTTTCTTGGTCACGTATAATAAATAGATAATTGATTTTATTAATTATTTAAAAGTTTTTAATATTTTAAAACGAAATGAAGAGGACAAGGGGGAGAAATGTTACAACGGCATTAAAGTTTTCCTTAAATCACCGCTTCATTAATTAGGTCCAAGCTGAATTAAGACGAGAGTGTTCTACCTGTGTGTGTACACATCTAAGAATGAATAAATAATTCACAAACGAGGGCAAATTACAACATTACGAGACTTTGTTCCGCAACTACAATATACCTTAATAAGGACATTATATTTATGCTGAGTAATAAATGTACAAAAAGGGTCACAGCGAAGTTAAAGATTATTAAGATAATGTCAACCCGAGGGAGAGAGGGGTGCGTTACAGCCTCCAGTACACTGCCATGTAATAAAAAGTAAGTTCAGGTATGACCTTTTGTACAAAAATGTATTAAGGCAGGAAGAATATTACGCCCACTGTATTTCTTGCTTATTCTTCACAGCTAGACTTCACTAGGAGCACATGTAAGATTACTTCTATTACAAACAGATTCGTAGTTGTAGGGCCATGCTACAGATAAAGATTTTGTCAAGAAAGGCATATTATTTGTCTGTAGCATGAATGGGCTGGCTCGCCTAGGGAAGTAACATACTCCAGCAGAAAACCGGCGTCTGAGTGGTAGCTAAGCTAAAACCGGTTTTCTGCTTCTTCCGGTGAGTGGTTGTGTTCCGGAGCCCCAACCCTTCCACGATGACACTTACTATAAAGGCCGGCAACGCTTCTGCACTGCCTATGGCGCTGCGGATGTCTATGGGCGGCGTTGATAGCTTTCCATCAGGTGACACGCCTGCTCGTTTGGTTTCCTATTCCATAAAAAAAACAATTTTTCCGTGGGATACCTACGAGGCCTATGACTCTTTATTTTAATTAAAGCACGTTGTGCTCTTTCTACCTCCATGACTTTGGTCACAGCTGCGTCTCTCCAAACAGAGATACAATAAGTTGTTTAAAAGTTTGGATTTCGTAACTCTAAAAGTTTTGATCTTACTGAGATAAAAATAGGCTTATTCCTGGGGCTTATCTCAGTAAGATCAAAACTTTGAGAGATATCGTTTGTTTCTGCCCACGCCTAGAGTATATCTCAATAAAAAAAAATAAACGACTACCACATAGCGAGGAAGTGGATTGGACAAAAGTGTGTATTGAAATTCTACTAATATTATAAATGCGAAAGTTTGTGAGTATGAATGTATGTTTGTTACTCTTTTACGAAAAAACTACTGGACGGATTTGGATGAAACTTTACAGTAATATAGGTTATATATCGAAATAATATATAGGCTACAATTTGTAATAATTTTATGTAATTTTGGTCGTAATATAACGATACATGTCAATTAAGTCGGAAAAAAATCTGGCCTCTGAGAGCTATCTTGGCGTACGCTGCCTAAACCACTGGAGTTACATAAAGAAGATGTACCGTAGGATTGTTTGTCTTAAATTGTTCTAAATAAAAGTCCATGACAGCATATATCTACCTTTATGTGGAAGCCACTATGACCAGAATTGTAAACCATAAATTAAGTAAAAAAAAATATATTTATTTAAAATGATCTGTCACGAAACTTAATGTAGCAGACCAAATTCCATGCGAGCGAAGCCGCGGGCAAAAGCTAGTAGTTTTTATATAAGTACCCAGAATATCGCTAGTCAATTACTGGACATGCTGTATAATTACAGTGAAATCATTCACCGAACGCAATCAACCCCACCCGGCTCTCGCCGCCGTGGGACGCGTGATTTCGTTTCCGGTGATGTTGTTAATTAATTGAATTGGCTCTTTTGACACGACGGCGCGCTCGTGTGTACCGTCTGCCCCCACGCTCGGTGCCTCTTATCCATTTTGTCATTTCAATTAGGATTCGGAACGTTTACACCGAGAGCAACGTCATGCAGTAAAGCCAAAGGTAAATGAAATGAGTGCCACATACAGCGTGTCCGGTTTCGTAGTGGTAGAGCCACGTTGTAGACGAATACTTTGTCAAGAATGGTATAATATTTCTCTGTTATATGAATGGGTCGGCGCACCCGGGGAAGTACCACACTCCCGCAGAAAACCGGCGTCTGATAGCTTAGCTATCGTGCTAAGTACGGTGAGCGTTCGAGTTCTGGAGGTCTGGTTCTGGTAAATAATAAACTCTATATAACGTCTGTGCATATTTTGATGTCGTCGTTAAAATCTGTATTTGAAAAAGAAAAAGTTTATTTCAGACTAGTGTTAGTAATTACATTAAAAACAATTCTTATTTGATCGCTATTGAGTATAGTCTGTTATTTTTGTATGACGTCTTTTGCTGCACCAGTAATTTTGTTGTATTTTTTTAATTATTTTATTCATATCTTGCGATATTGAGGCATCTTGGTGATAAAGAAAGTACTTTTCCAATAATTTAGCTGCTTCCAGAGCTTCTTTAATGCTCGGCGGAGGTTCATCTTCATCATCTCCTTGTTCTTGATACTCGGTTTTTCTCACCGAAACCAAAATTTCTTTGTCTGTGAGTGATGCCGTTGTAAGCAGGCAGTGGTCTACTTCGATGTAGGTTCGAAGATTTCTTAGAAAGTTCGGTGTGTGTAATGTCGACAGTCGAGTTTATTACGGGCTAGGATAATAAAGCGACAAAAGAACGTACACAGCTGCGCACTTTTTCCTATTTTTGGCAACTTAAAAAGTACTTCATATTTCAATAAATTGCTGTCGTTATTGAGAGTGGGTGTAATGCTATACAGAGTGTATCATTGTATAGGAAACAAGCTAAACCAACCAAAGCCGAGTGATATCGAGGCTTTAGGGAGTTTGTCGTTAAATCGAGTGACGTTACATGGAGGTTATAAAATAAAATTAGCTTAGTAGTATAGAGAAACCATTGGATAGTAGGGTAGTGGGATCAAATAATTGCAGTCGATCTTCCACCCCAGACAGTTTCCCACTGCGGGAATCGGGAAAGGTGCGATAGTGCAAAGCAGTGTTGCATTAGCTCCGTGCACGAAAATGCTTTCACAAAAATCACTAGACACCTCGTATTAGCGAGTCGCTGTGGTTTGTTTTCTTCGGCACAATTGCTCCTTTTGGGAATAAATTATAAAGGAATACTTTTACATTTACCTCTCTTACACTCCACTTAGAAATATGGAAATAGAAAAGTTTATTTGTGATAGTTTTTTACAGAAAATGAATGATTTATGGAGTCAGGCGTCACTTTAAGGAAATCCATTACTATATCAATCAACAGCCTGCGGCAGTCCACTGCTGGACATAGGCCACCCCCATGAAGCGCCACCTAGCCCGATCTTCGGCTACATACTTTCAGTTTCTGCCAGCTGCCCTGCGTAAATCGTCGCACCAGCTAGCCGGGGGGCGCCCCACACTACGTTTACCGAGACGCGGCCTCCACTCCAGCACTCCTTTGCTTCAACGATTGTCTGATCTCCGACAAAAGTGACCAGCCCATTGCCACTTTAGTTTGCTAATTCGAAAGGCTATGTCGCTGACTATAGTTCTCTGGAGCATCTGTTCATTCCGAATCATATCTACCAGAGAAACACCGAGCATAGCCCTCTCCATAGCTCTCTGAGGGAATCACGCTGCAGGTGAATACTTTTTCAAGAATGGTAAATAATTTGTCTGTAGTATGAACGGGCGGCTCGATCGGGATCACACTCCCGTAGAAAAGCCGGCGACTGAGTGGTAGCTAAGTTATCGTGCTTCGTCTGGTGAGCGGTTGAATTCCGGAGGCCCAACCCACATATAAACGAAATGTCTTATAAAACAAATAATAAATATTAAATCGTATGCAGTCTTTAGATATTTATATTTTAAATAATATAATTTATTATTTAAATGTAATTTATTTTAATATAAAATAATATAATTTATTATTGCATACCGTCAAAGGTAGAAAAGTTGCTTATCTGGGTCATATCATGAGACATGACAGGTACAAGTTGCTGCAACTGATCATGATGGGAAAAATCGCGGGCAAGAGATAAAGAAAGTCGAAAAAGAAAGTCGTAATATCAGGGAGTGGTCCGTGATAGTGAGTGCTCCAGAACTGCTGCATCTCGCGAAGGAGGAGGAGAGTTGTGCTGAATTCGCTGCCAACCTTCGCTAGTCGGAGTGGCACTCTTAGAAGATTATTTAAATCAACGATTTGCTCTTTTTTTTCTATAAAATAAATATATTACGTGTCAATTTTTATAAAATACAAATTTTAACGATGCTATTGAAAATGCAAAGAATGTAATAAAGTAAAGGCTGTGTGTGTTTGATCTCTTTAAATCGAGTTTTACAATGAAAACGAATATGTTGATACGCTGAATACAAATGGTGTAAAAATTTGAGAATTGTGTAAAAAATACCTCACTATTGATACATCTTAAATTCTGTTTGTGATTAGTACGAAAAAGAAAAATATATAAGTCGTTTAATGTACTATATTTATATCAGGTGTGTGCTGTTTAAAGAGCGTATGTGGGTCGCCCAACTGGACGACGTCCTGTGGGGCGACGTTTTGTAGGGCGACGTCCTGTGGGGCGACGTCCTGTGGGGTATGAGGAGGACTATATGGATCGACCACATACCACAGCTGGCTGTAAAAACATGTACATATTATATGGTGCCAATTATTTACAAAACTGATTTACTCTAAAATGTAATAATACGCAGTGACACTATTTTTTACAAAATGAACGGGGATTTTTTTGACAGGTTTCTTTGGGACGACGCACCCTTCGTCAAACACGTATCTCTCTGCACGTAACAGTTTGGGTCTGATAGCGTTAAATACATTTTGCAGCGGAAGCTGAGTCACAAAAGAACTGACGTGCCTTCTGTACGAGACGGCGAGAAATTGAATGTCGTGTTTTAGCTTCTACTGCATCAACGCGGTGGTAGACAATTCCAACACTGGATTCTTCACGTGAATTTTATTTCCTAACACATAACTTCATAATTAGAATGATTAAATAGAATGATAATTGTAATATTTTTTGGACTATAAGACGCACTGGACGATAAGATGTAGTAGATGAAGATGTACTTTAAATTAAAACGATGATTTTTAGCAAAAATTTAATTCAATGTTAACTTTCGTACCATGAGACGTATACAAACACACACACACATACACACACATACACACACATACATACATACATATCGTCATGCCTGTCTCCCGTAGGGGTTGGCAGAGACCACAAATCTTCATCTGCTACGATCTCGGCATACTTTCCTTGCTTCACACACACACGCACACACACTCATAATATAGTATTTTCAAACATTAACAAATTAATTAAATTTAATTAATGAAATTAACTTTCATATGGGAGAAAAGATATTGTCATATATAAGATATTTAGCACGATATAAAGGTACCAACTGACTTAAAAAAAATTACATTATTTGTTCAATGTAAAAAGGTGCATCTTACAGTCCGAAAAATTTTAGAGATATATAAAAATAATTTAAATTACTCGCACAAACCGTACACGATCACAGGCCGACACAATCGACGGCCATAGACAAAAAGTGAACGGAAATCGGAGATTCCCCCGTTTGTTTTGAGATAACTAGCGTCATACCTACCTTCGGTGGCGTGACAAATTTTTCACACTATAAGACGTACCTCTTCTGTACGGCAAGTTATTTGCGTGTGGAATTTGGCGACAGGAATTATTCCAAACAATTCCTCGGAGCACTTTCCATTGTCAAAGGGGAAAAATTGTTTATTACGGCTATTTATCTATGAGGTGGGTTTTCTTAATAAAAACTTAATTCAATATATGTATTTTAAAGTGTTATATAAATACATAATACTAAAAGTAATCCGATTTCATATCTCGAGACTGTAGACATTCGATGTCACTATATGACATGGAATCTCAGATGCTGTTAACTTCGTGGACGATATTTTTATTTGGTACTGAGATGATACCCCGACAAAAAAATTCATAAGGGTGTGATCTAATATCTGTTCAAACTTATTAATTATTAATGAATAATTTTTTTATTTATCCTCTCAAGTTGAAATACATTTTTTAAACTTGTTGTGGATAACACTTTATGTTAATATAGCATTTTTAAATATTAATTCATTAATTAAATTTAATTATTGAAATTTACTTTTATATGGGAGAAAAAATGTTCTCTTATGTGGGATATTTAGCAGGATATAAAAGTAGCGAATGACTAAAAAATAAATAATATTATTTGTTCAACACCGATACGCCATACTGGGTGGCTAGAGATAGTCACGAAGAAACTCGTTCCGTCTCTGTAGGTGTGAGGCGTGACGTCATCACGTTAAAACCATATGCATAAAGAACTTATTGTGAACGACAGTTCAAACACGTCAGACATTTAATAAAGCCAACCTTTTTGCTTAACTGTTCTGAACAATATTTCTTACTCCCGTGAAAGCTATATACCCGACCATTAATCTTTGAGTCTTACCCCACGCGAGAGACGCGAGCATCGAATACAAATATCGGAACGATCCCTACTGTGTTCATTATATGTACTTTATTTTTCATTTGAAAACGAGGGATGACGTTGTTAAAGTTTTCATAGCACAAAAATATCCTCGGCCCGAAACGGAGACCGGATAGAAACTGCAGAGTCCTATAGAATGCCGAAATCGAAGCTTGTGGCCGAGACGATTGCGTGTAGACTCCGTAGGCTCGGTCACCTGGAGAGGATGGGAGAGGATCGCGCAGCTAAAAGGGCGTACGTGGCAATACCGTATGGTCAACTTCCGGTCCGTCGTACTTGCGGAGATTCTAGTCTTTTTTAAACTGGTACGCTTTAAACATTCTTTGTCAAGAATGGCATATTATTTTTCTGTAGCATGAATGGGCCTGCTCGACCGGGGAAGAACCACACTCCCATAGAAAACCGGCCCCCGAGCGGCAGCTTAGCTACCGCGCTTCGTCTGATGAGCGGTTGAGTTGCGGAGGCCCAACCCCCCTTCCCTCTCTCCCTCCCCTTTCTCCCTCCCATAATGACTGTATCCTTAAAGGTCGGCAACGCTTCTGTACTGTCTATGGTACTGCGGGTGATTATGAGCGGTGTTGATTGTTTTACATCAAGTGACACGCCTGCTCGTTTGCCTTTCTATCCCATAAAAAAATCTGCGGTTGTTAGTATTATTTACCTTTAACAAAAAGTCTCAATGGAAGGATCGGTAGAGGAAGACCACGAAAAACATACCTTGACCAAATTGCTGAACTTTTTAAGAAAGGTCAGGTCAAGAGTACCCTCAACCGGCGGGCTTGCATGAGGAGAATAATGAGTGTGAAGGAAGCAAGGGAAGTATGCCGAGATCGTAGCAGATGGAGATCTGTGGTCTCTGCCTACCCCTACGGGAGACAGGCGTGATGATATGTATCGATGTAAAAAGTCTTAAACTGCAGCTGCATTTATCGTCTTGTGATATCGTGCAGGTCGGCTCACTTCCAGGCGTTACGTAACTGGAAGTGGACAAACACGGCAGTCCATTACTCCGCTAAAGGCACTCACTTCAAACGCCACCGCCGCCCCCGTATTACGTTAAAGCTAATTTACGATCCGCGCAGCTTTGTTTATCTTTGTTAAGTTGAGCTTCTGCTCTTGTTGTATCGTGCAGCGAGGGGATATAAATATCCGAAGGAGCGAACTGGTACCCATTCGTTTGAAAGAACGACAGATGACTACAAAGATATTGATTAATGGAGTCAGGCGTTACTTTGCGGAAATCCATTGCTATGTGGACAGTCAGAATTTTTACTGAGCTAAGATCCGCGACAAGCAAACAAAAATAATGTGTATTTTGTTACTGGAAGAATTCGATTTACGAGGAACGAATAATAACACCACCAACACTAAACACACATCACCACTTTTCCACAATGTATTTAAGGGTAGTTTACAGTAGAGTCTACTATACCTGAAGATTATTAATGGAGTCAGGCGTTACTTTGCACAAACACCGGCAACTGAAAAGTCTAGTCACTTTTCGGTTGTCTTCCGTAGAGTCTACTATACCTGAAGATGCCTCGTGTTGGGGCGAAACACGTGTCATTTACAAGGTGGAAAAGTGATAGTGTGTGTTTGGTGTTGTGTATAGTGGTGGGTGGAGAGTTGCTGACGGTCGTTTTTCTATAAGTTTTGGTTTAGGGTCCAGGTAAATCCACTTCATCCAGCAGGAAGACACACATTATTAATTTTCTGATATTGTTTGCTTATCCCGGGTCTTAGCTAAGTAAAAGTTTTGACTGTCCACATACATGAAGATCCATGTGTTGAGGCAAAATACGTGTCGTGTACGTTGTGGAAGAGTGGTGGTGTGCGTTTGGTGTGGTTGATAATGGTTGGGAAATGGAGAATTGTGGGTCATATAAAATATTTTACCCTTCAGAACAGATCGTAAAGAAACAGCTGACCTCTAGTGTCTCAATATAGAAATTAATTTGTAGAAAAATGTGAAACTCCTCTACCATGAAAATTTCAGGTCTGTTTAGTGACGCAATACGGGTCCACGGGAGACAGTATTTAATTACCATTAAGTGACTCGCTTTTTCGATTGCGTATCTGTTCAAAAGAATTTTTCAAAACCCTCATATGGCTTCTGTCTCCCCACTTCTGGTGGACGAACGGAAATTACCCCACTACGCTTGTGCAATGCGAATTAGCGGTATTACCAGAATCGGAATACATATCTGTAGGTCATACAGACATTAGTGCGACTTGCATAAAGAGAGTGATGAGTGTGGAAGAAGCAAGAAAAGTGTGCCGGGATCGTAGCGGATGGAGATCTGTGGTCTCTGCCTACCCCTACGGGAAACAGGCGTGATGATATGTATGTATGTAATATGTATGCATAGAATACATTTGGTTGTAAAAAACTTAGACGACCGATTGGCTCAGTGGCGGGGCCCTTCGCCCACGGAGTCAATGGGCGCATGTTCGATTCCCGCATCGGAATAAATATTTATATGGATTTATAAATGTTTATTCAGAGTCTGGTAATCCCCCCAATCTGCATCTCCTTTCCTGCCCCTTCCTTTCTTCTCTATCCTTTCCCTTCCTCTCCGCCAATCCACGGTCTGCCGTGCCAATGGATACGTGGCTAGGGGCGAGCCTAGTCGCAATCGTGCCGATCGTCCCGGGGTCGGGCTCCCCCGGGGAATATGGTGCCTTACCTCAGCATGCAGGGCTCTGCTGAGGCTGACCTCCATCCTCCCTTGCGGCTCGTGGGATTCACTAAGACAAATTTAATATACCTAATTTGTCGAAAATGACGGTGACGTGGTTCGCCACCGTCACGTCCTGATTCTCACGAGGGCGAAAAGCGACCTATGAGGAGCCGTTTCGCTGCGATTAATGGCAGCGGATGGAGCTCTGTGGTCTCTGCCAACCCCTGCGGGGGGATAGGCGTGAATATATATAAAAAAAAAATAAAAAACTTACATGGCGTTTGTTGGTTGGTTCCATTTTGTTTCTTAATTTATACATAATATACAATCGGCGCCGGTGTATTGTTGTTTAATCTGGAAATGGAGTCCGTTGTTTCGCTGGGGCCGCTCTATTGTCTATCCCTTTGTGGGAGTGGGTGAATGTAATTGGATGTCAGCGGATATGTTCTAATTAATTAAGAAACGCCATGAATACAATGTTGGGGTCAGGCCACCTGGCTGTATGTATCTGACACTTGATAATTTCGTTTCAAGATTTAATTTTATATGATATTGTAAATATCTTTATCCTCCTATGATTCATCGGGCTGGGTTACTTGGCATAGCGCAGAAACTTCATCTCCCAGGATGTACACGGTTTACCGTGGTAGCCTTGAGGAGTTGTTCGCATTAATTCCAGCCTGCGAAACTCGCTACCGCCACAAATAAAAGCTTTATTCCCAACGGATGAATGGTGATCCAGTGCGGTGCATGCAAAGAAACTCATTTCTATTATTATCATATATATATAGAAGGGTCATAGGACCATCTACCTCCAGAGGTGTTTCAAAACCGATACGACATTAGAACCTTCAAAAGCTAGCTTACACCTTGAATAATCAAATATCAATAACTTCGGAAATGCCCACACCACAGCGGATGTTTATGTGCTGCGTTTGTTGCTTTTCATCACGTGACACGTATGCTTGTTTACCTTCCTATCCTATAAAAATGATGGTGTCCCAAGGTCACCAGTGACTTATATTATAGTGTAATATAAGTTTTTTTTTTCAAAAAGTCTATTACAGCTTTATATTTTTAAAGTAGCTTTTCGGGGCCGGCCTGAGGAGGTATCTCAAGGCTATGCAACCATTTCGGGCCTATGCCATATTTCAGCGTAATATGGCACAGCCATTCATGAGTCGAATGGCGATTTTAACTTTGTATAACAGCCAGCAGTTTTTGGCCGAATCGGATTTTTTTCTCCACTATGTAATGGTTTGCATTTGTAACCATTTTTTAGTCGATAGCGCCCCCCATAGGTGTGCAGGCAGTCGAGTAGTTTTTCACCATCTCTGGATCCTCAAGTATGGATACAATTCATCTGCCTTCATCAGTTTATTTGGAGTAAACGCCGCCCATAGACATCTGCAGTGTCATAGGCAGAGCGAAAGCGTTGCCAACCTTTAAGGAAAGTGTCCTTATGGGAAGGGAGGGAAGGGTTTGGGAGGGAAGGATTCGGGAGGGGAGGGTTGGGAGAGTTAGGGGGTTGGACCTCTGGAATTCAACCGCTTACCGTACGAAGCGCGTTAGCTAAGTTACCATTCAGACGCCAGTTGTCTGCGAAGAAATATGAATAACTAGATGGCCCGGTCATTTTCGTTTCACCTACAATTTATCTTCTGCTGGTATGTTACCTGGTATGAACTTAGATATGCAATACGTTTCAAAATCGCACAAAGGAAACGATAATATTGTATAACATCACGTTCGTTAGACGATAAAGCCATCATAAACGTCATCTATTGGAAGAAAAAGAGTTTTTCATTTTTCAAATTGTTCTTTTATATTTTCCCAATAGTTTTTATTCGTAAACCTTCCTTGTATTATAGCCAACAAAATAGAAAAAAATATTCGAATCTGTGGAGCCGTTTTTGAGTTTTCACCGAGACTAACAAAATATCTCTCCATTTTTATATATACAGATATAATATTAATAATTCTTCTATCTCAGAATTAATATAATTATCACTCCCGAGTACATGGTGAAATCCAAAATGTACGTTTTGTGTTTTATACAAGTGTATGTTCAAGTATTTATGAGAAAATTAATTTAGGTATGCATGCACGAGTGGATAATCGGCGTGAACAATGAGCTCCAAGTCACTCGGCGTCCTCATTAAATTTTTACGCTCTCCGCGCTAATGGAACAATTAAAAGATTACGTTGACGGAGCGAATACGTACAACAAGACGTAGATCGTTACACTCGAATTATCAGCAACAAAACAATACAACCACCCCCCTCCCCACCCTACCAGCCACCGCCCACCCGCCTACCAGCTAATTAAAATGCGTTTTAATTAAAACAAAAAGTCAAATTGTCATTATCAACACCGTAGAGTCGGTATTCAAACAATTGCTAATTAAGATATAAACCTCGTTATATTTCTTCGTATAGAACATACACGCTAGGAAACACATTGTTCAGGCGTGTATTAAAACCAGTTTTGAAGTGGCATATAACAAATAAACATTAAAAGTAACAATTAATAACAATAATAGAATTTATAGTAAAAGTTAAAAATAAATAGGTCAGGGAGTATCTTTGCCTAGCCCCAAACGATATTTATGGTAATAGTACACAGGTAGGCGAACCTGGCCTCCCGAGCTACTACCGTATCACTCCTCGTCTTCCGTTGCGGTAGTATCATATCATCCTGTCTAAATCCATCTTTTCTTCCCCCTGCCTTTTTCTTTCTTCTCTATCCTTTCCCTTCCTCTCCGCCTCCCTAGCCATGCATCCTTTGGCGGTCTGCCGTGCCAAAGGATGCGTGGCTAGGGGTGAGTTTAGTTGCAAGAGGGCAAAAGAAAAGTGTCATTATGGGAGGGGGTTGGGGAGTAGGGAGGAGGGAGGAGAGCCTCCTCCTCTCCTCCCTCCTCCCCAACGCCCTCCCAATGCGGAGGGAGGAGTTGATCCTTCGAAACTCAGCCGCTCACCCTACGAAGCGCGTTAGCTAACCTACCACTCAGACGCCGGTTTTCTGCGGGAGTGTGGTACTTCCCCGGGCGAGCCGGCCCATTCATGCCACAGACAAATATTATGCCATTATTGACAAAGTAGTTGTGTGCAGCGTGGCTCTACCACTAGTCAAATATATACCACGTACATGCCGATCCACAGTTGCCACCGTTCGTGGCAGAAAACTGCCACCGAATCTATTGCTTAAAACCTATCAACATCGTCAGCCCGATATTGAGTAAGATCACCTCCAGAAGCACATCGGTACAGTTTTCCGTCCATCGTGTATCCCTTTGTGATGGTAAACGGATGTTTCGAAGAACACGTTTATGCAAAGCGTTCGTATTTGCGTACGGTTTCCCTGGCGCCCGGCGCCGCCGCAAGCATCTTGGATGTTTCATCTCATAAATCATTCACAACGTGTTAGTTCAACTTCTGGGTACAACGTTATTAACTCCGATACAGTACCTCATCATTATTTAATTATTTTTTTATGCTTAACAGATTTTCATATATATAATTGGCAGTATTATTTTAATTATTTTTCTCTCATTTTCCTCCTCTCTCTCTTTCTCTCTTTGTCTGGCTTTCTCTTTCTCACAAAGAAAAACTACATACCCACCATCTGGAGGAAAGGCGATCCAGTAGTTTAGTAGTAGAGCCACGCTGCAGACGAGTACTTTGTCAAGAATGGCATATTATTTATATGTAGCACGAATGGGCCGGGGAAGTACCACACTCCCTCAGAAAACCGGCGTCTGAGTGGTAGCTTGCTACCGCGTTTCGTCTGATGAGCCGTTGAGTACCCCACCCCCCTCATAATGATACTTTCCTTAAAGGCCGGCAACGCTTCTGAACTGCCTATGGCACTGCGAATTTTTATGGGCGGCGTTGATTGCTTTCCATAAGGTGACACGCCTGCTCATTTACCTTCTTATCCCATTAAAAAAAAGTACGATGCGTTTTTCCAGAAATTTCTTTACACGCACTACTACATACACACGTCTTCTCCAGCGGTTGTCGGATCTCTGAAAAAACGTGACCAGTCTTTTGCCACTTCAGTACATTGTATGAATACTAAATAATTTTTATATATTTACTAAATCATTTTCGGTTTCAGACTGTCTGTCGTATCGACTTTAAAATAAGTGATTATTAATCTTAGGATATAGAATCAGATCTTGCTTTGCCAAATGTCAATATAAAAATACTTTTGTTGTTCGAAATGTCAAGAACCGCAAAGTAAAATTCCTGTTTTTCGTCTATACGCGTCCTTTTATTTGTTTTGGGGACTTTGACAGTGTAATTATTAACATTTCTAGACTCATTTATATTATATTTATATGTAGAATTCTTCTTATGGTCCTATGTCCCCGAGGTGGGGCAGAGGGCGTCCACAGTGCTTCTCCATTGGGATCGGTCTTGATCGACGCGCTTCACTTCAGGCCACTTCAACCGGATGGATTTCATCTCGGCCGCTACGAAGCGCTTCCAGGTGTGTTTGGGTCGGCCTCGCTTCCATTTCCCTTGAGGAGTTCAATTTAGCGCCTGCCTGGGAATGTTAGGGTTCCTTCGTAGAGTATGACCTATCCAAGTCCACTTGCGGCGCAAGATTTGAAGTCCAATTAGCTGTTCGTGACAAATATCAAGTAGGCATTCGTTAGATATTTTCTCAGGCCAGAAGATTCCGAGAATTTGTCGTGAACCTGAAGCCGCTGTTATTTATAATTAAATGTTGTTAAATTATCACGTTTTCTAATTAAACTCAAGTAAACTCTTTAATTTTTTAAATCAAACAAAAAACTTGTAGTCACATTAAAGAATAAAAACAAAAGAGAACAAAAGAGCGATCGTTGTAAACAGAACAAATTAATTATCTCGCGGTGCTTTTATATAAAGTCCTAATTACATTACATTACCTAAAACAAAGAATACCTGCGAATAAAAGGCAAGATACCCCGAAAATATATTAAGAACATTAAAATTATAGATTAGGTTAAAATAAATAATTACCCTTTTTATTATTTGTTATCTGCTTTCACGTAAAATTTATAATATATTTTTTTTATGGGATAAGAAGGCAAACGAGCTGACCCGATGGAAATCAACGCTCAGAGAGCTATAGCTATAGAGAACCAGTCTCCCACATAGCACTTCAAGTTACCATGTTGAAGTGGTGATGGACCGGACAATGTCGGAGAACCGACAAACGTTAGAGTAGACAAGTGGTGGAGTGGAGACTGCGTTTCGCAGACATCTGACAGTGACTGGACACATGTAGGTAAAGATTTGATTAGATGGTGCGCCTTGGGAGAGGCCTATGTCCAGCAGTGGATTGCCGTAGGCTGATGATATGTTACTCGAGGAGCAGTTATTATAATAATGGAAAGACAAAAATGGTATGCAAGGCGAGTCCTATTAAACATTGCCTAGATGCTGTAATGTCAGATATTACTCTAATCTCTCAAATAGGAGGCATTTTTTGATATGATCCCATCATTTATTACTTATATTAAACACTAGCTGATCCGGCAAATTTCGTACCGCCTCAGAATCAATAAATAAAAAAAAGTGAACGATAATTGCAGAATGTTTCAATTTAAATAAAAAATGTGGTCAAAACTTAAAAGGAACAAAAAAAATCGTAATCAATAAAAAAACCAAAATTAAAAAACAAAGAAATGAAAAAAAAATATGTCACAATCGATGGAAGTAATACCTGCGATCGATATATTGGCTAACCTTAAGCTGTAGCTTAAGGTGTAAGCAGACTGTAGTCTGGTCAAGTGTAGTAAAATCAACGTTTTTAAATTAACGATGACACTGCTTGTAGAGAAGGTTCTGCCCAAGCCTGTTTTCACATTTTGTATTAGTACGTTTTCTCTTCGTAATTTTAATGTAACTTAATTATAAATAACTGAAAGTTTTCCTGTAAGATTATCTTTAAACTTTTTTAATTTACACACATTGCGGCATTATAAAAAGATTTAAGAAAAAATACATAAAAGGTACCTGGATACCTGCGAAGTTTCTTTCGCAGTTTTTTCTCCGTCCAGATAAAACTCATTATGAAATTGTGATAAAAGCTTAACTATTGTCCAACTGACGTTTAACAAATTAAATGTGATTTAATATATCGAAAAATATAAAAAAGGTGGATTAAGGACGCGTTTTGGCCGCCTACAATAAAGGTTAAGGCCCAAAGAGGAAAAGTATGCGACCTATAGAAGACCAATATGCGTGAGAGCTAGAGATAATTCTAAATTTGATAATCAGTAAAGTACAATCCAATATTAATTAAACGGACATCGATATTGCAATGACTAAAGCATAGACATATTAATAGTAGGTCCTAGTTATATGTTTGTGAACTAAAACCTCTGCATCCAACTCCAAGCCAATAAAATTATCAATTATTTGTCTTAAAAGATTAATCACGATTAATCGAGCTAATATTCAAAACCTATATTATGGTCAATGATTTACATTCAATATGTAGCTTTGATTTCTAGAATGGCTTTGAAGATAAATATTTAAATTCTATTGAGTGATATGTTTGAATGGCATAGCATGAATTTAATTTGATTTCTGAACGACGTTTAAATTTAATAGATTTCTGAACGACGGGACAAACATTAAATATTTGACAGTTGGAATCGTTTCTAAGGGAAAACGAAATTGCTAGATTCTCAATATTTGTATCGTATTTACTCACCTTTTAAATCTTTGCTGGACTTCCAAAAATAAATCAAAACCAAAATTAGCTAAATCGGTCCAGCCGTTCTCGAGTTTTAGCGAGACTAACGAACATCAATTGATTTTTATATATATCGATAATAAAATCTATTCCCCATTTAGTTTGTCTGCCACAGTTGCTTCGTACAACGCCCATGGGTACAAATAATACAGCCCTTTTTAACGCTGAAAACTAAATCGCAAAAATATTTAAAAATCACTATGATAGGTATCAGATCCATGCGAGCGACGAAGAAGGATAAAGGTGCCGTGTGACGAGTTTGGTAAACAGTCACATTAACCAAAGATTTATGACGGCCTGGTATTTGATAGCATTGTCCCATATATAAATGTACATAAGGTGTCTGAACGCATTGTGATAAAAATTCATTACCGATTATTGTCTTTTGCATCTGCAGTTTTTATTATGCATGTATGTGTGAGATATATATATATATATATATATATATATATATATATATATATATATATATATATATATTATATATATATATATATATATATATATATATATATATATATATATATATATATATATATATATATATATATATATATATATATATATATATATATATATATATATATATATATATATACCGTCTATCTGTGACTGTCGCGGACTACATCTCGCCGAAAGGACCATTTGCATGAGTGGATATGCAGTACGGTGCGCAGCTCCCGAAACTGACCGAACGAACCGAAGGCAGGCGGTTCCACAGAATGGTAGTGTAATATGATCTACACCAACGTTCTGTGAAACCAGCTGCCTTCGGCGGTGTTTGCGAACCGTTACGACATTGAAACCTTCAAAAACAAGCTTATAGTTTCCTTAAAGGCCGGCAATGCGTCTGTGATGTCTTTGATGTTGCAGATTTCTATGGGCGACGTTAGTGTTTTTCTATCAAGTGACCTCCCTCATTTGCTTCTATAAAAAGGTATCTCATAACCCCAAAACTAAGTAAATATGCTATGTAATATGTTATAAGCTGTACTTTTACTTTAAGCTCTTGTTGTAAACCCTCAGTGCAGCCTTTTTGTAAAAATCGTATGTGAGCTGCAAGTATCTAGTAGTAGTCTCCTTTATTCAAACGGATCGTAGTGTCGGCAGTCGTTGAATTGGATGTGCTTAGTCACCCGACAGCGATAAATCCTCTCAGCAATCTCATTGTGGCCGCTCCTCGCGAACCGCTGGTGGAGTGCACAATACAAGCTGTGCGAAGAATGTGTGCCGAGATATTACCTCTAAGGATGCTGTAATATTCTGTAACAATGAGCAAACGTTACAAGTTTTGTGTCGTACAAAGTTTCTTCTAAACAAATATTGCTACTGAGCTTCACGAATATGTCAATATTAATGCTTATGTAATGATATGGTACATTAAAACAAAACATGAAAAAAATTATATTTTATAATATTTATATATGCTATTTTGGTATGTTTTGGTCGATGCACCCAATTTGATGTTGAAGATATCTATGGTTGGTGTCGATTGGCGTTGTAGGTGTCAATTAGTGTTGTGGCTGACTATGGGTGATGTCGATTGGTGTTGTCGGTGTCAATTAGTGTTGTGGCTGTCTATGGGTGATGTTGATTGGTGTTGTCGGTGTCAATTAGTGTTGTGGCTGTCTATGGGTGATGTCGATTGGCGTTGTAGGTGTCAATTAGTGTTGTGGCTGTCTATGGGTGATGTCGATTGGCGTTGTAGGTGTCAATTAGTGTTGTGGCTGTCTATGGGTGATGTTGATTGGCGTTGTAAGTGTCAATTAGTGTTGTGGCTGTCTATGGGTGATGTCGATTGGCGTTGTAGGTGTCAATTAGTGTTGTGGCTGTCTATGGGTGATGTTGATTGGCGTTGTAAGTGTCAATTGGTG
The DNA here is from genome assembly GCA_031353405.1 of Baronia brevicornis. Classification (NCBI taxonomy): domain Eukaryota; kingdom Metazoa; phylum Arthropoda; class Insecta; order Lepidoptera; family Papilionidae; genus Baronia; species Baronia brevicornis. The sequence goes on from JASFAT010000403.1 coordinate 160,976, forward strand.
TTGTGGCTGTCTATGGGTGATGTCGATTGGCGTTGTCGGTGTCAATTAGTGTTGTGGCTGTCTACGGGTGATGTTGATTGGTGTTGTCGGTGTCAATTAGTGTTGTGGCTGTCTATGGGTGATGTCGATTGGCGTTGTAGGTGTCAATTAGTGTTGTGGCTGTCTATGGGTGATGTCGATTGGCGTTGTAGGTGTCAATTAGTGTTGTGGCTGTCTATGGGTGATGTCGATTGGCGTTGTAGGTGTCAATTAGTGTTGTGGCTGTCTATGGGTGATGTTGATTGGCGTTGTAAGTGTCAATTAGTGTTGTGGCTGTCTATGGGTGATGTCGATTGGTATTGTCGGTGTCAATTAGTGTTGTGGCTGTCTATGGGTGATGTTGATTGGTGTTGTCGGTGTCAATTAGTGTTGTGGCTGTCTATGGGTGATGTCGATTGGCGTTGTAGGTGTCAATTAGTGTTGTGGCTGTCTATGGGTGATGTCGATTGGCGTTGTAGGTGTCAATTAGTGTTGTGGCTGTCTATGGGTGATGTTGATTGGCGTTGTAAGTGTCAATTAGTGTTGTGGCTGTCTATGGGTGATGTCGATTGGCGTTGTAGGTGTCAATTAGTGTTGTGGCTGTCTATGGGTGATGTCGATTGGTGTTGTCGGTGTCAATTAGTGTTGTGGCTGTCTATGGGTGATGTTGATTGGTGTTGTCGGTGTCAATTAGTGTTGTGGCTGTCTATGGGTGATGTCGATTGGCGTTGTAGGTGTCAATTAGTGTTGTGGCTGTCTATGGGTGATGTCGATTGGCGTTGTAGGTGTCAATTAGTGTTGTGGCTGTCTATGGGTGATGTTGATTGGCGTTGTAAGTGTCAATTAGTGTTGTGGCTGTCTATGGGTGATGTCGATTGGCGTTGTAGGTGTCAATTAGTGATGTTGATTGGCGTTGTAGGTGTCAATTAGTGTTGTGGCTGTCTATGGGTGATGTCGATTGGCGTTGTAAGTGTCAATTAGTGTTGTGGCCGTCTATGGGTGATGTCGATTGGCGTTGTAGGTGTCAATTAGTGTTGTGGCTGTCTATGGGTGATGTCGATTGGCGTTGTAGGTGTCAATTAGTGTTATAGCTGTCTATGGATGATGTCGATTGGCGTTGTAGGTGTCAATTAGTGTTGTGGCTATCTATGGGTGATGTTGATTGGCGTTGTAGGTGTCAATTAGTGTTGTGGCTGTCTATGGGTGATGTCGATTGGTGTTGTCGGTGTCAATTAGTGTTGTGGCTGTCTATGGGTGATGTTGATTGGCGTTGTAGGTGTCAATTAGTGTTGTAGCTGTCTATGGATGATGTCGATTGGCATTGTAGGTGTCAATTAGTGTTGTGGCTGTCTATGGGTGTTGTCGATTGATTTCTATCGGTTAACACATATGTTCCTTTGCGTTTCTCTGCTACAAAAAATAAAACGTTACAAATTTCAAATATTTCACGTGTATTAAAGTCTCAATACATTGCAAATAAAAATGGTGCATGACTCACTTGTAAACAAGCAAGGTATCTGGCAGTTCACCGCAGTTCAACCCTGAAGTGCGCCACGCCTTTTTATCTGACCCTAACATCTGTTTGTTATTTTCCGTTTACTGTTAAACTATGTGGTGTCTATAACTAACGTAAAGTTAAATATTGTTATGATTTATTTGCCATAGCGCAATCAATATTAACGGGATAAGATAAGGATAAGCGGGAGTAGGGAGTTAAGCCTCCGGAACTCAGCCTCTCACCGGATGAAGTGTGGTAGCTAAGCCACCACTCAGACTCCGGTTTTGTGCGGGAGTGTGGTACTTCCCCGGGCGAGCCGGCCCATTCATTCTGCAAACAAATAATATTCCATTCTTGACAAAGTGTTCGTTTGCAGCGAGGCTCTACCACTTCAGTGTATTATTTCTAATAATAATTCATTATTATCCCTTTTAAATTGCTAGGTCATTTCGTATTAACTAGGCCACTGTCTCTGGACGCAATTGGGTTCTCATGATACAAGCGAAATCGACACAGTCCGTATCGGTTGAATGCTATTAACTTCCTGCACTATGCGTGAATCAAGCGACAACGAACCTTCCACCAGAGTATTAAAGATATCATCCGTGTGTTCGGTTTATAAATTTATCCTCACAGTATGGGGCTAATGTTAATGGGGACGGCAATGTCGGCGATCACCTGCGATGTATCGAGGTGATTAATTGCTGCGGGGACTCCCCCGGCGCCAGTGTTCCCCGGAGGATATATTAATGAAATGTCTCGGCCTATACCGAATGTCTGTTTTGAATTAGTTAATACCACATCGGACACACGGCAGCTTGTACCATCTTTGTCTGCAGCCAATCTTTTGAAATGATAGTTCATTTATTTAAGTACACTTGGAACCTTCACCACAAGTCTATACATTTTCGCAAGGCCGGCAACGCTGCCGTAAGTTATATGGCGCTGCGGATGTCTATGGGCGGACTTGATTGCTTTCCATTAAATGACACATCTGCTCGATGGACTTCTTATCCCATAAAAAAATAAATATAAATTGACGTCACAGACAGACTGACAGGCCCTTCAACTTCTAACCGCCGCTGTGCACGACACCCCAGTGTGCGGGCGTGAAGGCATCATTTCATGGTGTATAAGAGATATCCTTATGAATGATACCATGTTTAATTTGGTAACTCCATCATCACTCTATCAAAATCTATCTAAAAACTAGGTATTCAACCCAAAGTCTCAACAATTCCTTTAAAGAAAGTGTCATTATAGGAGTGGGAGTGGGAGTGAGAGGGAGAGAGGCCTCCGGAAGTCAGCTCAACTCTTTTCTTATTATTTATCCCAACTTTCAAATTGGAAAACATCAAATATTGATCTACAACGTTGAAGAATACTAGCTACCTTCAGCGGTGTTTCCGAATCGATACGACATTGGAACCTCCAAAAAACAAGCCCACATAAAGAGCGACAACGCTTCTGTAATGCCTTCCATTAGGTTCCGTACATTGATTGCTTTTCATTAGATAACACGCTTGCTTGTTTGCCTTCTCATCCCATAAAAGAGGATTTTTCCATACAAAAGTCTGAACTAATCGTCGAATACATATCTGTTCACGCGTGACAATTTCCAATCGGATCGTGTGTGAAATATCGTCTGCAGTGCGAGCAACGTTTGGGGACGGGACACGTGACTCCCGTTTGTAACTTACGCAGCGTGCGACAGAGAGAGGTAGATCGGGTGTGCTGACGTGTTGTCTACGGCTGACGGCCGAGCAATCAGTTCAACGCTGCTCACCGCACGATGCTGACGAAGTACTCCGCACACTCGAAGTGATTTCCATCCGAATAGATAAATGCTCACGTTTATGTGAAATATTTTTGTACACATAATGTACGTGTGAAAACTGGTTTGACAATGGGTTGCTAAGCAGTGGAGGATTAATGGGGATGGTACGCTTAAGCCTCTGGTCTTGGGGTGCTTCCAAATGTTTACAAATTTCCTTGATCAAATCCTAAACGAGGCTTTAAAAATATGCATACTATATAGATAGTATGCATAGTTTTAAAGTTCCATTTCAGTCTTTTTTGTCTAAAATACAATTTAACTGCGAGTCAGAAATACATACAAGGGTACAGCGACATCTATCAAATATATTATAAACTATATTAAACACTCCAAACTACCTATTAGATAGCTAATAGGTAGTTTGGAGTCGGAGGTCTTCTAGGTACAAAGAATTAGTTTGTTCTGACTACTAAGGTATAGTTTATAATGTATCTGATAGATGGCGCTGTACCGTTGTGTGCATTTCTGATTCGCGCTTAAATTGTATTTTAGACAAAAAAAACTGAAATGGAACTGGACCGGATACATCGTGAGGACATAAAAGGTAAAGTGGACAAGAGACATCGTGGAATGGTAACCCAGGAATGAAAAAGACAAAAGGGACGGCAAATAAAGATGTTAAGTTTACCAAAGGGGTAGAGAGGATTAAGTCGGCACAGGGAAAAGTCGATGAAACTATGGGAGGCTTATGTCAAAAGATAAAAAACTGTTTGTTGATGGCACCATTCATTCTATAAATTTATATTGTGGTAATATTATTATTTGTAAATACTCTGGTCAGCGAATAAAGGCTTATGTTATCTTATTTTAATGCGTAGCCGGGTATGCGAGTGTATATGTATGTACATATTTTTTTTCAAATTATTAAATAGCCAAACATTTGCCAGCACTGACTAAATAATCCTTCCTAATAATATTATAAATGCGAAAATTTGTGAGTATGGATGTATGTTTGTTACTCTTTCACGAAAAAACTACTGGACGGATTTGGATGAAACTTTACAGTAATATAGGTTATACATCGGAATAACATATAGGCTACAATTTGTAATGATTTTATGTAGTTTTGGTCGTAATATAACGTTAAGTGTCAATTAAGTCGGAAAAAAATCTGGCCTCTGGGAGCTATCTTGGCGTACGCTGCCTAAACCATTGGAGTTACACAAAGATGATGTAACGTAGGATTGTTTGTCTTGAATAGTACTAAATAAAAGTCCGCGACAGCATACATCTACCTTTTACGTGGAAGCCACTGTGACCAAAATTGTGAACCATAAATTAAGTAAAAAAAATATATTTATTTAAAATGATCTGTCACGAAACCTTAATGTGGCAAACCAAATTCCACGCGAGCGAAGCCGCGGGCAAAAGCTGGTTATTATATAAATTGGGTTTGTGCTGTAATTCGCTCTCGGTTCATTTTATTACTGTAGCATGCTTTACAGCGCGCAGTACCACTTAATTTGGTTTAGGTGGGAGTGTATCATTAGGGGCGGGGTGGTGTGGTACAAATTTCAATTATACCGCGCTAGCACCAGCGGCTGGTGCCTCTGTGCTTCAGGCCGGCCGCACGTAACCGTCAGTGTATTTGTGTCAAAAGACTGGAACAGCTCCAAAGGCGATTATGTAAATTGAAGGTTTTCACGGAATAAAATGGCCGCTGTTATTTATACGGCCGCGCAGTTAGCGGCACGTTTTACCGGATTTTCAGAATCCGTACGCTAAGCATTATTGTAAGTTGTACTAAGTTGCTTGTGTAAATTAATATATCGCTTTTATCATGGGTGCTACTTCGAGGAATCGTTCGGGATAATTTATGCGGGCGAATTCTACTGCCTCACAACTCGCCGAATGAACAATTATTTCATCCCCACCATCAGGATGAGTGGCCGACCAGTACGTAGGGGAAAAGAACAAAATGAATGATGTCTTCCAAATAGTTAAAACACTAAAATGGAACTGGACCGGACACGTCATGAGCATAAAAAAGAGAAGGTGGATAAAAGAGATCGTGGAATGGTATCTCATGAATGGAAAGAAACAAAAGGAACGGCAAATAAGGAGATTGGGAGACGATTTACCAAAGGGATGTAGAAAATTAAGTCGGGACAGGGAAAAGTGGATGAAACTATGAGAGCCCTATGTCAAAGGACAACCTGACAAAGTGCGTTTTTCCTGAAACTTCATTTCACGTACCACCATAGAATGGAACCATCTACGTTTAGCTGTATTACCGTATGTATATAACATTGGAACCTTCCACCACTCTATGGAACCTTTCAAGCTGCCTTTCATGGTACCTCCGACCCTTTAAAACATTGGAACCTTCAAAAACCAAGTCAATCGACAAAAAGAAAAGTGTCATCCCCACCATCTGAATGAGTGGTGATGCAGTACGATGCATTTTTTCCGAAACTACATTCCACGAATCACCACTCTATGAAACTGGGTGCCTTTAGTGGTGTTTCAGAACCATATATTCATATCTCAATGGCTACTACCCCACCAACCTTTCCATCCACATGCGTTACATAAATTTTTTCTACCAGTCTTATTTCATCAAAGCATGATATAATTAATTTATTATGGTTACTTGCCCTTATGGGGACCATCTTTGGATATTCGGTTGTCTTCTTCTGAAAAAAGAAATTAAGTTATACCACCTCGACTGATCTGAAGCGGCTAAAAGAACGAGCTATATCCGCATACAAACACACGTATTCTGGACTACAACGCCTGCCATCACACTATTTGTTGCTTTATTTTTGTTAATGTTAAATGTTATCGGATTCTCTCACCTTCAGCGAAGTGCGAAGAATGAAAGCTATTAACATTTCCATGACATTTGTTTCGAAGGTCACACTGATGGTACGATCGTGGCAAATGGTTACGCGTGTACAAAAATAATGTCTGATTTTGTTGATATATAACACACTGTCACATTATTTAAAAACTATAATATCTTCTTGTTAGTTCGAAGAACGATGCATCCTACTTTACTCCACTAAACTTGGAATAGTGAAAGTGCGATCCACTCTAACATCCGATAATTTACGTGAGCATCTACTCCCATAGCTAGTAACTGGTGGTACTCAGTGTAGAATCAGGTGATTTTCTCCCGTTTGTGTCGTACAAGGTGACAACGAGAGTAAATACCATGTCATTTTTGATCCTTTTCTTTGTCTTTTTCTTCTTATACAGTGTTAGGGGTAGTATTCTAGTGGTACTACTGTAGAAACAAGAAACTTCACTATAATACAGGGTGTCAGGTGGCGGAATTCGATTTTTAAACACAAAACAATAAAAAAACTACAAAAGATATAAATAAAATACAACAACTTTTACGAATAATAGAAGTGCTGGTTTTAGTTTTTAAAAATTATTTCGTCTACATTTTGACCGTTACATTGAGTACACTCTTGGAATCCAGCCTCAGTATTCTGTGCCACTTGCTGAAGTAATGACGTCGGGATGCCGTTAATCTTGCGGAGGATATTTTCTTTCAGTGCTGAAATGATCATTAGGTTTGTTTCATAGACATTACTTTTGAGATACCCCACAGAAAAAAGACCAGACCAGATACCTCACAGAAAAAAGGGTGACAGTTATCTGTGTGTCCAAGGGATATGGAAGAAATAACGAAGAAGCTTCATGCTGTCTCGCAGTGTGAGACGAGACGTTGTCTTGTTGAAACTATGTGTGTGAAGCGAAGGCAAGATGTTTTTAAAATATTGGCAAAAAGTAATCAGTAAGCATGCGTTTCCTATAACTTAATTCTAGCACCGGACACCCTGTATAAAGGATAGGAATAATATTGCAAAGTGTATTCCTTCGTTGCTAGCTTACACCCGTCTGCTGTGCCAATTGAAGTCAGTAATTCAGGCACGAAACTAAAGGTTAAAGTTACGTGAAACAAGCCCCGTCGGGGGGACTCCCGACCCGTCCCGGCTGGGTGGGTGTTCACGCTTTAAACGGAGTCGACCAAAATAGCCCCGATCGGTTCTGCGCTAACAATCCGCACCTGATATCCATTTGAAAATGAATCTTACTACTATGTATTTAAATGTTTATTTCGGTTATACGGATATCGGTTTCGCAATTCTCGAAGCGGGGCGATGTTAATCGAACGCCGCTGTTAGCGATCACCTTAGTTGTACCGAACTGATTAATTGCCTTCACAGGCTCCCGCTGTATCGTTATTCATTTAGTGCAATATTGACTGAATGTCTTCGGCAGTGTACCAATAATTCCCACCAGCAGCAGCCTCGTAAAACACTTACAATTAATAAAGAGTTATAGTCAGCTTGACACACCAGCTAGACATCAAACTAGATGTGCAGACGCATTACGTGGTTGACACCATGAATATAAAGAGGCCCATCAACGTCTTGAGTGTGAATTTGTCGCTCTTAGCTGCATGTGTTACATTCTTCTAAGTAAAAATCGAAGTTCGATTAATAATATCACTTTATTCAATCATAATTAAGGATTATCAGATTCACAGATCTAACACAGATTCACAGATTTAACAGAGATTGCAACCAGTATTAAAGATCCGAAGATTTGAAATAGAGAATACAATCAAGAATTTAGCAAATCCACAGATCTTTAACACAGACCACAATTAAGAATTTTGCAGATCCACAAATCTTAAACAGATACCACAGTCAAGAATTTAGCAAATGCACAGATTTTTAACAGAGATGACAATCAAGAATTTAGCACATTTAAAGATCTTTAATAGAGACGAAAACCAAGAAATTAACAGATTCATAGATCTTTAGCAGAGATTACAATCAAGAATTTAGCAGATCCACAGATCTTTAATAGAGACTGCAATCAAAGATTTAGCAGATATTTGACTAATCTAAATTTCCTTTAATTTTTCAATTCGATTTATAAAAGTAATTTGAGCCAACGTTTATCTTATATCCATTATATATTCGGGGATCAATTCTACCGAGATTCTCTTTCGATTTTACCGAGAAGAACCAGAAATTACTTATTTTATGAAATGCCATATATGATAATCATTAAATTTACAATTTATTGCAATATTCTACAGTTTATACGTGTCATCACATAGTTATATACAATATACATATAGTTATATTAAATCGCACTAGAAGTCGAATCGGTCTTCTTTGTGTGTGTGTGTGTGTGTGTGTGTGTGTGTGTGCACTGTCCGTGAAGGGGACATTAATAAGTGCGTGGTGAGGCAGTGAGTGTTAAGCTATATCACAAGCTAAATGTTGTTAACAGGTTTAAGGTGTATCCATTCTGCAAGGCAAGGTTAAATATTTCCTTCCACGCACCCTCATTCAGTGAAACCAACTTCCTCTGGTTCCTCAGTGGAACCTTCCGTGGCGTTTTGGAACCGATAAGATTTTGCTTTCAAAAAACAAGTCTACGCTCATCTCAAAGGACGGTAACGTATTCGCAATGCCTAGGGTGGTAAAGGTAGGCAAATGTCTATTAGGTATTAGGCGTTGTATGCCTCTCTACCCCATAACAAGTAATATAAAATACCTAATATCAATTTCTACTTAGGTGAACAAGGAAAAATTTCGTTTCATTTACTTTTAATTATTATTTTAGTTTTTAATATATTTTAGTTTTTATATGTTATATATATTTTAGTTAAATATTTACTATTAATCTAACTATGTATAGATAGATATTTTTCGTCTCATATTAAACTAAAATTTAATTTAATTAATGAATTAATATTTGAAAAAACTTTATTATAATAACATAAGCGTCATTCACTACAAGTTTAAAAAAAATTTGAACAAGATATTGTTGTATATGGAAAAATATTTTTTTTATAAAACGATTAATACCTCATGTTGAAATCCCAAATCTAAAATCCTGGTCATAACAAACCATTACAACTTATTACAAATAAATTTACAAGACGTCCGCCAATGCGTGACAGGAACAGTTAATAGAAAATAGATGGGCGCGGGAAAGAGACAGGACGATGTCTAGAAAAGACTACACGTTGCTGGAACATTTTCGAATTTTGGGAATGCTAGAACTTTCGATCGTTTTACCTATATAAAGGTGCGACGGTGCGTGGAAGGTTGTGTTTTAAGTTTAATACGGAAGAAAATCGGAAGAAAATAGTAGAACTAGAAGAAGTGGAAGTAAAGAGAAGAGAAGTGATTTGTGATTTCATTTTTCAGATCCCATAATCCCAGCTCGTAACAATTTATAAATAAATATACAAAGGGAGAATGTGAACTACTAGTAGGAATTGAAAAAACAAACAGACAGTTGTGAAAGAGAATACCCAAAGAACTCTCTCTTCGTAAAGCAGCAAGTATACTCAGCTTCGAATTAAATGTCACTTACAAAGTGCTAACGTTAGACAAAACTGAGACTGATATCCATTTGTTCAGTGCGGCGGTACAATGTAATGAAACAAAAGACGTCTCCCAAGATTAATAGTCGAAAGAACAGCGTGGGCTTAATATTTTATTAGCTATCTGGTTCACGTTGGAGACATCAGTCTCGGCTGGCGCGGCGCCAGGCTTCGGGCGCGACAATGTAACTTCAATCTTGTCAGATACACTGTAATGATATAAAAATTGAACCCTCCCGATTTATATAACATGAGTCTAGTTACTTTGTAGATAGATACACAAGGAATTTCCTTTTCCTTTCCAGGTGCAGCGTGGAAACTGCAGACGAATACTTTCTCAAGAATGGCATAATATTTGTCTGTTGCATGAATGGGCCCGCTCACCCGGGGAAGTACCACATTCCCGCAAAAAACCGGCCTTTGAGGGATAGCTTAGATACCGCGCTCCGTACGGTGAGCGTTTGAGTTCCGGAGGCCCATGAAGAGGGGGCTCTTCTCTCCCCCTCCCATAATGACGCTTTCCTTAAAAGCCGGCAACGCTTTTGCACTGCCTATGGCACTGCGGATGTCTATTAGCCGCGTTGATTGCTTTCCATCAGGTGACACGCCTGCTCGTTTGTTGTCCTATCCCATAAAAAAGATGGCTCGTATTAAGTCGAAACACGTGTCGTCGACACGTCCTTGATATTCTTTACTATAAATCTTTGTAAAAAGATAAGATTGCGAGCTCATTTATTAACTTGTAATGATGTCATTAATTTAGATTATGCTTGTTGGCTTTGCGTGAAATGAATCGCTGTTTTTTGTTGTACGGAGATTTTTTAAATTATTTTTTTACGAAAAATTTTTAGCATCGACTCACGCAGGCGATATAATTTAATCTGCGGATTAATCAACATTAACAAGTCGAATCACCCGCGCCGGAAATACGACGTAGGACCTTAAATATCCAGTTTGTGCTCCGCGTATATTTGTATAAATAACTTACGGTTACGCTCTTTACTAGTTATATTATATATTGTGTTGTTTTATAAAGAAACTTATTGTTGAAGTGATCAATTTTATATTTATAACATTTTTTATTCAAGTAAATACATAATATACTACAATAATGTTATACATAGTCATCCTTGTTGTCTGTTTGTCTAATGACAAAGGCCTCTTCCAACATTTTCCATTGAGTCCAATCCTGGTTCTCCTAATCCACAATTTTCCTGCTATTTCTTTTATTTTGTCGCCCCGTCTTTTGTTTTGTCCTCCGCGTCTCCTTTTCAGGTTCCGCGACTACCAATAGATGATTTTCCTACTCCATTTCTTTTTTCCTTCTAGTTTCAATAATATTTATAAGTTAGGTCTTATTCCTTATGACTGAATTTCTTATCCTATCCGACCTCTTTATGTTCAGCATGTTTCTTTCCATTGACCTTTGGTAGACTTCTAGATTTTGAATCAACAAGTTTTTGTAATACAAATAACGGTTAGATAAATACCTCAAAACATATGTCACCAGCGGCAACCGTAATGGATATTCTAAACATTAGAACAGAATGCTTCGTCAAAATATATTAAAATTATACACATGTAAGAGCAATAGAGAGAGCATAAGTTGGTTGATAAGAGATGGCGATTTGAGAAAAAACTTAGTGGTTTTAGTAGTAAAATACCCTTGGTGTTTTAATATGCAAAATAAAATTTTTGCTAGCTGAACTTGGTTTTACTTGAAAATGAGAAATTCCACATACATACAATCCTTTGTAAAGAAAAACCGGGCAATTCTGACTTTTCTACGTTATTAGTAATTATTCAGTTCTTAAGAGGTTTTAAAAGCCAAACTATGTTACTGGCACTAAATAAAGAGTCTGAGTATGAAGAGTTAATTCGAAATTCGAAGGTTTTGTTTCCGATCTGTCCAAGTCTACCTCCACAAAATATCAGAGAACTTAAACGTCTGATCTCGGCTGAGTAGGAAGAAATTGCGCAGGACACCATCAAAAATTTGGTGGAAAGCATACCAAGACTACATTACATGTCCATATATAATTGCTGCAAGGGGAGGTTATACTCGTTATTAATTTTTATTTTTTTAATGATTTTTTTTTATTAAGGTACCATAAAAATACTCGTAGCCTGTTCTAAGATTTAAGTGTAAATAATTAAGAAATAGGAAATTTCTAGTCATCTAAACTCATAACTCATGATGATCCATAGAAAAGCCAATAACCGTGAGGTGCCCGTTTTTTTGCAAAGGTGTTTATTTATATTGATTTTATTTTAAAAATAAATATATTTCTATTAATGGAGTCAGGCGCCACCTTGCGGAAATCCATCACTATATGGACAGTCAAAAGTTTTACTTAGCTAAGATCCGCGACAAGCAAAACAATAACAGAAAATTAACAATGTGTGTTTTTTCCGTTGGGTTTAGTGGATTTATTTGGAACTTAAACCAAAAACTTACCGAAAATCGGCCATCAACTCTCCACCCACCAACCACTATACACAACACCAAACACACATTATCACTTTTCCATCTTGTAAACGACACGTGTTTCGCCCCAACACGAGGCATCTTCAGGTATAGTAGACTCTACGGTAGACAACCGAAAAGTGACACTTTTCGGTTGTCTACCGTAGAGTTGATGGCCGATTTTCGGTAAGTTTTTGGTTTAAGTTCCAAATAAATCCACTAAAAAAAACACACATTGTTAATTTTCTGTTAATGTTTTGCTTGTCGCGGATCTTAGCTAAGTAAAACTTTTGACTGTCCTTATAAATATATTATTATTTTACGGAGCAAATACCGTAATATGGCCAACACTCTCTACTTCAGAAGTAAAAAAAATATAAAAGACCCCCAATTCGACCGCTAAGGGAAGTACGCCTTAGTTCGAGATATTTTCATTTCAAATCATAAACAACAGAATAGCATTGACCATAGCACACTTTGAAGTTATTTGATTAATTTCAGATCTACGAATTAGGCAGCAAAAAATGTTATGTACGATTCGATGTTGTAAATTATAAAAAATATATCTACGGTATATTGAAATGTGGACAGTATCAATCCAACCGCTATCAACAACACCACACACACACACACACACACACACACACACACACACACCACTACTTTTCCACGTTGCACACAACACGTGTTTCGCCTTATTGTTTTTCTGTTTTTGTTTGCTTGCCATTATCTTCGTTTCGATCTTAGCTAAGTAAAAGTTCTGAACATAGTAATGGATATCCGCAAAGTAACGCCTGACTCCATTAATCATATATATTGAATATTACTTATTTCCACGCCCCACTACCATTTACCTCCAGCGGCGTCCGAACCGATACGACAATGACACAACACAACATATCTCTTAAATGTGGGCAACGCTTCCGCAGTGCCATAGGCATGTCTATGGGCGGCATTGATTGCTTTCCATCAGGTAACGAATTTACTCGTTTGCCTGTTTCCCTCAGGGGTAGACAGAGATCACAGATCCTGGCACACTTTCTTTGCTTCATCCACACTCATCCCTCTCTTCATGCAAGCTCGACGGTTAAGGGCACTGTAGTGATACATTAATAAGAAATTAAAGAAACGCCCAAAAAGATCCCGGGTGTCGCCGTGAGGCAGTACGGCAGGCACGCTATAGTACTCTTGACTTGGCTTTTCTTAAAAACTTTGGCAATTTGGTCAAGTTATATCTTCCTTGGTCTTCTTCTACCTACCCTTTCATCCACATCCGCAACTTAAAGTTCTTTTAGCAGTCGTTTTGATCCATCCTCTTTATATACCCAAACCATCTAAGCATAGAAATAAATGTTTCAAACAATAAACGTTTCATCAACATATGAATAAGATAAATCACATATTGTTGATTCGCTAAAGTTGAATTTCATTTACGAATGTTACTCAGCAAAAGACGTCGCCTGAATGGATGCGGTGTTTGTTCGGCGTTCTGTCGTCGGCCAAATAAAATAAATGGAAAGCTGTTTACTTGACGGTTTTCTTTTAAACTTAATTTGGGAGATGGGTTCATTTTACAGCGAACCAGCCGCGCTTGTATTTGTTGCCAATCCACAAAGCGTCCATTTGCCGATTGATGCTTACCGACTCAAATAAAAACTTCGGTTGGTTTTCCCTTTATCGCGTTTATTTATCGGATGACTCCGCTCCTGATGATCCGCTACATTTCGACTTTACAAATGTAAAGCTATTACAATTATTTTCTTTCCATATTCAATTGTAATTTTTTTCCAATAATTATTGATGTGAAACATCTTATCGCGGAGTATGGAATGAAATCGGACCAGACGTCGTCTTAATTTAGGCTACGCTCCCCTCCGCTCTTATCTCTACAGGGTTACTTATACGTGGCTGTGAGCCTCCTGAGCTACTAGCGTATCACTCCTTTTCTTCTGTTGCGGTAGTATCATATCACTATCATCCTGTTTAGATTCACCTTTCCTTTCTTCTGCCCTTTCCTTTCTTCAATATCCTTTTCCCTTCCCTTCTGCCAATTCACGGTCTGCCTTGCCAATAGATGCATGGCTAGAGGCGAGCTTAGTCGCAAGCGTGCCGACCGTCCCGGGATCGGGCTTCCCCTGATACTATAGTGTCTTACCTCACCATGCGGGACTCTGTTGGGGCTGACCTGACGAATTTTAATGACGAATTTTAATATACCTAATTTGTTAAAAAATGACGGTGAAATGGTTCGCCTCCCGTCACGTTCTGATTTCCACGCGGGCGAGAAGCGACTAACGAAGAGCCGTTTCGCTACGATGAATGTGAGAGGAAGGATGGATGAACAGATGGATGAGTGTGAAGGAAGCAAAGATGATGTGCTGGGATCGTAGCGGATGGAGATCTGTGGTCTCTGCCTAGCCATACTGGAGACAGGCGTGACGATATGTATGTATTTATGATAATATTATTTTATTACGAAAATTAGAAATAAAATTTTATTTTTCGAAACTTGACACTCAAATAATCAGGTAAGAAAAACATTTTCCCTATTTTAGACTCTCTCCAAATATGGTTCACAATGATTCTAACAACAAACGTCTTTAGTTACTCTTTAGATTTTTTTTGATGATTTAAAATTTTATATTGATTTTGATTTATTTATAAAAACATTTATTTTATAATCAGTCTATGTATTAATAAATTCTGCACTGGGTTGTAATAATTTATTTATTTTATTTCATGTGCGAACAACAGCTTATTTCAAGATCCATTATTATATATTAATTCTAAAGCCATTATTATATATTATATTAAGATACATTATTATATAACACAGTTATTGCTCTCTCTGTGCACATGGACGCGTATGTGTATATGCATGTGATTGTGTGTGTGTGTGTGTGTTTTTTTGTGGACATTTGCTAATGTGACGTAGATCGATAATTGTTAAAATTAAGATATATCATCGATTTACAAAACCTATTTATTAATGATTTTGGACTTCAAAAATTAATTCTAAAATTAATAATAAATAAATGTCAAAGTTTCATTTCAAATAGGTATCTGAATTAATATCATATTTTAAAATATACGTAAGCTTGTTTCAGCATTAAAATTACCCATTTCAAAAGCATTTAGCATTTTTATTTTCTTAGTATGTATATACTATACTTTATAAATAATACACAAATTATATATACAAAAATTAATTCATTAATTAATCACTGTACTTTTTTATTAATTATATATTTTATTAACACTTTATCAATATTAATTTCTTATGCAAGGAAAGGCGATCGAATCACATTATTTTTATAAAACAATTTATTTCTATTTGAATTTTTTAAAATTACCAACGTAAGAAACGTAAAAAACTGTTATGATATTTAAATTGAAAGTATTAATACATTAGTGATACATTTATCAATGTAAAACTACAGTACATAGGAAAGTCCTGTAATAAGATCCACAAATATCTTGAAATGGACATTTTGTTATCTAAATGATTGAAGGTATATATGCAGGTCATCAGTTGTTAGGCAACGCTTTGTCATTAAATATTATCTTCGAATTTTGTCTGCGGTATAGATAGGTGTAAAGTGACATCTTATACAAAGCACCAGTAATATGTCATATAATATGTTATAGGTATATATGTAAATAGTGGGTGTGTCGAGAGATTCATACGACACAAGATCACCATGTTTCGATGGCATGATTCACAGTGTTGTTTTCTATTACAAATGGTGATATTTCACTGGGATGTGCCACGCCGTTTGAAATATGGGGCTTTAAATCTTCCTTGAATTTCGACTATCTTTCTCTCAATATTTTACATTTCGGATTTGATTTGTACGCATTTTATGCCTCTTTACCTTGGTTTTGTTTATCAAGACTACACTATGATTATAGCAGGTTTTTTTAGCAAGCATACAAGCGTGCGGAATCACCTGGAATTAAATGATGACATTTGCAATGCTGCTTATGTGAATTAGATGTATGTATGTGTATCTACTAACTTTAATACTATTTTATTTCAAATATAGTCACGCCACCCATCACTGGAAGGATGGATGAAAAGATGGATGAGTGTGGAGGAGGCAAGGAAGGTGTGCCGGGATCGTAGCGGATAAAGATCTGTGGTCTCTGCCTACCTTTACGGGAAAAGTGACAATATGTATGTATGTATGTATGGTCAAGGATAAATTGCAGCGAGAAGGAAAGAGGAAGACTGAGAAGAAAGTTTACAGACGATTTAAAATATAGGACAATGGCCATCACTATGGGTGGATATGTATATATTCGCAACACCATGGGCATCACAAATGAGTTGCCAACCATTGAGATATGAGTAGGCTTGTTTGTTGAAGTTTGCCATACCGTATCGCTAAGGAAATATCGTTGAAAGTAGCATAGCATAGATAGGAAAGTAAAATAGGTTTACATGAAATTAAGTTTTGGGAAAACGCACCGTACTAGATCGACATTCATCCAGATGATGGGGATGAAACTTTAGGAAACTTCTAAAGTGATTTTCTTCTTTTTTTTAAACCTTAACTTTCTCTCCTCAATATATCATTTCGAAAATATTAAAAAGTCGATGTACGTACATGGATTGACAGATTGATACATATATTGATACGGATTTATTTTTTAAAAAATCTAAGAATTTGAGTGGTAGCTTAGCTACCGCGCTTCGTCCGGTGAGCGGTTGAGTTGCTGGTCGTTTTTCGGTAAGTTTTTGGTTTAAGTTCCAAATAAATCCACTTCATCCAGCAGGAAAACACACATTATTAATTTTCTGTTATTGTTTGCATGTCGCGGATCTTAGCTAAGTAAAACTTTTGACTGTCCACATAGTGATGGACTTCCGCAAAGTAACGCCTAACTTCATTAATTATAATTTAAAGAAATCATTTCTTACATAATACATTTCAATTCTAAAATAATCCGGAATGGTTGTTAAGTGTTGTAGTGTGTATTTCCGGTCCACTGATTACGCATGTAAATGTTAATTGAGACCCATGTAAAGCGATAGGGCTGACGGAAGCCCCGTAGTTAAGGAATTAAAGTAATAAAACTTTATAAATTGTGCGCCGAGCCCAGGGTGACCCTACTCACGCGAAGGAATCGCCAATCACAACTTTGCACATTACAAATGTATTTGAATTACAATATACTGTAGTGATACATTCATAAATGTATCACTAATGCATTAAAACCTTTACATTTTATTACTTGTTTGAAATGAAAAAGCAATAAATAGTGATATAAAACAAAATATATTCGATCGACTGACGTCTCGAATGAAACATACAAACATTTCTTAGCACAAATAAATATTTTTTTATTAAGTAATGATAAAGTGTGTGAATATAATATAAATATACATATGATATTGAGACAAAAAAACATGTCCCCCCTATGTTTTTTTGTTTTTTTATGTTTTGTTGTTTATTCGACAATACTATCCGAACGTGCATAAATAAAAAGTAAAATGGAACGCTATACAAAGTGCATGCATCGATGGACACGCGGCCAAAAAAGTAACTCGAACGAGTGACAAAACTAGAATTGTGGTTTATTTTGTAGATCTAAATTTAGTTTGGTGTTTTGAAGGATCTGTCACGTCAGGGAAAAATTAAAAAATTCACATTAACACTGAAAGCTGTTAATGTCACTGTAGTCCGAGTTAGCATAAAATTTTACACTAGATGCACGTGTACAAAATAATCTAACTTTTTATAATTATTTATGTGGACAGTCGGCACTTAGCTACGATCCGCGACAAGCAAACAAAAACAGAAAATCAATAATGTGTGTGTATAAGTGTCTCCTCTCTTAACGGTTGTCTTCCGTAGAGTCTACTATACCTGATGATGCTTGTGTTGGGGCGAAACACGTGTCGTGTGCAATGTGGAAAAGTGGTTGTGTGTGTCTGTTGTTGTTGATAGTGGTTGGGGAATGGAGAGTTGCTAGCAGCCGTTTTTTTCGGTAAGATTTAGTTTAAGTTCCCCGTAAATCCACTTATTCCAATAGAAAACACACATTATTGTTTTCAGTTTTTGTATGCTTGTCGCGGATCTTAGCTAAGTAAAAGTTCTGACTGTCCACATAGTGATGGATTTCCGAAAAGTAACGCCTGACTCCATTAACCATAATAATTTATATTTCACGCGAAATGGAAACGCAAATATGAAACTCTTTTCAATATGAACGGTTAAATCCTTGCGAATAGAGGGAGGGATATCTCACCTCTCAGCATCTTTTATCGTTTTTACAACGGGGAGTGCTCCGAGGAATTGTCCGGGTTAATTCCAACCGCTGAATTCCGCCACAGTAAAACTCGCCACAAGAAAAAGTTTCATCCCCACCATTTGGATGTGTGCCAATCCAGTACGGTGCGTTTTTCCAAAATCTTTTTTCCACGCACCACTTCTTCGTGGAACTATCTACCTCCAGCGGTAGCTTAAAGGCCGGCAACGCTTTTGCACAGCGGATGTGTAGCGACGGCGTTGATTGCTTTCCATCAGGTGACACGCCGTTTGCCTTCCTATTCCATAAAAAAAGATTATGTTACATTCAGTACATTCCTAATCGAATGATCTACGCTCCGTATACTAATTTGACTTAGTTGGTGTAGGTTACAACTTTAATGTAAGTTGTCGTCGGGAAGCTGAAATTTGTACTTATGTGAACTTGACTCTCCGAGTTTAATTTGGATTCGTAAAAGCTTTTAGACGTGGAAATGGGTTACATTTGATACTCGCTAACATGGCTGCATATTTTGTCTTGCTTATTATAATTAACAAAGACGATGGATGAAAGACGACTGGCAAAAGAAATTTACATTGTGAAAACCGAGATTGAGGTCTATGTCCAGCAGTGGATTGCCGTGGGCTATTAGTTATAATTGATGATAGATATCCGCAACACCACAGGTGTTGCCGACCTTTGAGGTATGAGCAGACTTGCAGTATGAATGGGACGGATCTTGTACGCGGCAGCGTGAGTTACGCCAGTACACTTTTGTTATGGGATAGGAAGGCAAACGAGCAGACGTGTCACTTGAAGGAATCCTAGTGTGGGACCTAGTGTCCTGTAACACATGTAAACATTTTGAAAATAAAGATATTATTATTATCTTGATCGCAAGGCGGGCGTGCTGTTTATGACTTCGACAGTTTTTCGGGTCGTGTGTCATTCAACGCACGTATGACCTAAATTTTAAACTCAGCGTTTTTTTTGAAGCGCACATTTTTTGGAAGGTTTCACGGGAGGAGTTATTAGACGGCCTCTGATAACGCGTTTGTCCCTAACGAAAATGTAATTTTAAACAAACTCCACTTTTATAATAATATTTGTTGAAAAATATTTCTATACATACGTAAACGCACGTTTAGAAATAACATATCCCTATCATATATAGTATAAAGATATATCGTACTATCTATTTCATAGCATAGTATGTATATATATATATATATATATATATATATATATATATATATATATATATATATATATATATATATATATATATAGCTTATCATTTGTTTTTAAGGAGGAAATGAGAGACCTTCGTAATTTTATTATTTGAATCGAAGATGTTAATGCTATAAGAATAAAATAATAATATTTGGGAAAATTATTATCCCAAATCACAAATTCCATCGGCTTGACGCCGTGTAGGAGGTACACATGTGTGTGTGTGTGTGCCGAATTTAACTTCGTCATGATGTTACGTTAAACGTGTAGGGGAGGATTGGACTGAAGTATAACTATAGTCCCTATTAGTCCCCTACCCCTAAGGTCTGGGGGATGGTGGTGTATATTGGTGGTGGTGGTGTAATAATTTTATTATATTAGCTTATTATTAATAGAGCAAGGCGTTACTTTGCGGAAATCCATTACTAAGCGACACAACACTTAACGGTTGTCTTCCGTAGAGTCTAGAATACCTAATGATGACTAGTAATGAGGCGGAACACGTGTCGTGTTCATTGTGGATGGGCGGTGGTTTGTGCTTGGTGTTGTTGATAGTGCTTGGGAATTGGAGAGTTGCTGACGGCCGTTTTTTCAGTAAGATTTAGTTTGAGTTTCCCGTAAACCCACTTCTTCCAGTAAAAAACACACATTATAATTTTTCTATTTTGTTTGCTTGTCGCGGATCTTAGCTAAGTAAAAATTCTAATTGTCCTTATAGCTCAATTTACATTTTTCATTTTAACAATTGTTTATTATTATAATTAATATGTAATTTCTACCCGAGCTGTACAGTTACTAGTTATTCTAGATGATAAACCATACTAATATTAATCATAATTTATAAAGTACCAATCCGCTACGATCTTCCAACGTTGAAGGCTTGTTTGTTATAAAGGCTGTCACTATGATTGATATTTAAATATACAAAGCCTACGCTGAAAACCAGCGCCAGGTGCTCCAATAGTACGCCTGGCATATGCCGAGCAAGAACCATTTTATGAAAGTTATTAGATTAAAATTACTTTTTTTTTCGTTTTGTTTATTTATATATTATAATCTTATTAAGGTTTAGCTATTGTATAAGTTTTAGCTATTGTACAAAAAAAAGGTATCGTAAGTAAAGTTTTTTCTACTTCTTCCATTTCTAAATCCAAATGGCGCAGTGACGATGTGTTAGCTTTCGGAGATAAATTTTAATAGTGGTAGAGCCACTCTGCAGATGAATACTTTGTCAAGAATGGCATAATATTTGTCTGTAGCATGAATGGGCCGGCTCGCCCGGGGAAGTACCACACTTCCGCAGAAAAGCGACGTCTGAGTGCTAGTTTAGTTACGCTTCGTACGGTGAGCGGCCGAGTTCTCGAGGACCAACACCCTCCTCCCTTCCTCTACCCCCGATAGTGCGGATGTCTATGGGCGGCGTTGATTGCTTTCCATCAGGTGACACGCCTGCTCATTTGCGATCCTATCCCATAAAAAATAGGTGGTGCTTCTTGGGTGAGGCCTATGTCCAGCAGTGGATTGCCGCAGGCTGTTGATTGATTGATTGTGTGTAGACTGCTCTCCATCAAACAAACACGTTTGCTCGATTATTACATATCTCTTACAAATAAAAAAAAACATCCCGATACCTGACAGTGTGTAATTAGGTTAAATTCTGATTTGTATTCGCGTGTGTCCGCCCCGTCTCCCCGTCTAATGACTTTACATCTTCACACACTTTCGTAAACAATTCGAGTGCGAATCCTGCTATCGTGTTACGTCCATTAACATAATGAGTTTCGTTTCGCGCGACTCTTATCGTCACGAGGATCCGCTGCGGGGGGGGGGAGGGGAGGGGAGGGGAGGATATTTATTCACCATGTTTGTGGCGTAATATTCGTTAGAATGACACCGCACTACCGAGGTCGTGTATAGGATGAAGCCAAACAGTATTCGGTGTAAATATTTCTTACAAATAAAAACTTATATGTCTTTATAAAAAAAGTAAGGAAACGCTGGCAAAAAAGAGGTTCACCTAGTAGAAAGCAATCAACGCTTTTCATAAGTATCCGCAGTGCCATAGGCATTGTAGAAGTGTTGTCGGCCTTTAAGGAAAGTGTAGGCTTGCTTTTTGAAGGTTTCAATGCCGTATCGGTTTATCAATGCCGGTGGAGGTAGCTTTCACAGGGTAGTGGTGCGTGGGAAGAAGTTTTCGAAAAACCGCATCGTACTGGATCTCCACTTATCCAGACAGTGGGGGTGAAACATTTCTTAGTGGCGAGTTGTGCGGTAGTGAAATTCAGCGGAATTATTTTTAAAAATGAGATTGAGGGCTATGTACAGCAGTGCACTGCCGTGGATGATGATAGATATTCGCAACACCATAGGCGTTGCCGACCCTCGGGATATGTGTAGGCTTGTCTGTGAGTTGCGGGAGGGGTGAGATGGGGAGGGGGAGGGGGAGGGAGTATGGTACTTCCCCGGGCGAGCCGGCCCATTAATGTTACAGACAAATAATATGCCATTTTTGACTAAGTATTCGTCTGCAGCGTGCCACTAGCACTAGTAAAAACCTAATTCAGCCTCAGAATATTCACATAATTTGACCACTATAAGATTCCTGCACAGCTGTGAACATGTCGTTCGATTCCTTTAGAAGTCGCACGATGACTGCTCGTGATTAATACACTAGCGATTATTTTAAAAATTATCAGTTATTTTAAAATGCAACCATTGTTATTGCAGTGATACGCGCGCGCAGTTGGCTATCAGTCGGTGTGTATTGTTGTACGGCTTGGGCGGGCGCCGGAAGGATTCGCCTCGCGGCCCCGGTTGGCACGCGCTCAACAAAGTTTTGTTTATGCACCGCACGTACACAATAAACTATGTCACACACGAGCCGCGGGCGAATTTAAATATCAAATACCCGAACGTACAGTTTTACAGTAGGTTTTTTGTGGACAGTCAAAACTTTTACTTAGCTAAGATCCGCGATAAACAAACAATAATAGAAAATTAATAATGTGTGTGTCCTGTTGGATGAAGTGGATTTACATGGAACTCTTCACCCAACAACCCAAACAAAAGTTATACACAACACCAAACACACACTACCACTTTTCCACCTTGCAAACGACACGTGTTGGTTATTAATTTTCTGTTATTGTTTGCTTGTCGCGGATCTTAGTTAAGTAAAAGTTTTGACTGTCCACATAGTGATGGATTTCCGCAAAGTCCCGCCTGACTTCATTAATAATAGTAAGTTTTTTTTATGGGAGTGCAGGTAAACGGTGACAACAACACACCAGGCAACATCAGGTGACTTCTACGCTACAAGTCACCTGGTGTAAAGTGATCGCCGATACACAGAAATTACAGAACAACTAATCAAATTATATGGAAACAAACAACGCTTTAGACATTCCCTTCGACAGTGTGGTACATGTATAATAAATGTAACTCCTGTCGATGATTGATGGAGCTAGGCGTTCCTTTGCGGAAATCCATCACTATGTGGACAGTCAAAAGTTTTACTTAGCTAAGATCCGCGACAAGCAAACAATAACAGAAAATTAATAATGTGTGTTTTCCTGATGGATGAAGTGGATTTACATGGAACTTAAATCTTACCGAAAAACGACCGTCAGCAACTCTCCACCCACTAACCACTATACACAACACCAAACACACTACCACTTTTCCACCTTGCAAACTACACGTGTTTCGCCTCAACACGATGCATCGTCAGGTATAGTATAATCTACGGAAGACAACCGTCAAGTCTCACCGTTATCACTTTCCACATAGTAACTCCTATCCATAAATAAATAAATAAATTCATACCGAATGAACGGTCGTCAGCAACATTCCACATCCTCACTGTTGTCACTAACATGTACAACATCAAACACACACTACTTCTTTCCCACATTTTACATGTCGGTATATTAAAATTAACTTAATTTAATATGTCTTGTGGCGCCATCTGTTGGCAGACGGGAAAAGAATAATATTGGTTTATATATAATAATTATAATTTGTGTAAAATAAATTACTTAGAATGATGGTAAATCCTCCGCCCGCGGAGTCAATGGTTGCGGGTTCGATCCCCGCATCGGAATAAATATGTATATGGATTCAAATATTTATTCCGAGTCTGGTAATTCAGCCAATCCGCATTGGACAAGCGTGGTGGGTTAACGTTCGATCCTCCCGTGCTCTGCAGTGGGACATATATGGACTGTTATAAAAAAAAACGCATTTTCGACTTTTCCCGCCAACTTACATGAGTTACGCTGTGTTTTTATTTCATTTTCATAATCTTATATTATTATCAGTTATATCGTTTAATTGTGGTGTTGTATTGTACAATATAGTTCGATTGAGGCGTAAAAGTGAAGTGATATGAAATAAATGCGTGTATCGTGACTATTTAAGTTGACTGCAAAAGTCCATAGAAGGTTTTGGTAGAATAGCCACCATTTTATCAAGACGTAACGTGACAAGCTGACTAGACATTTCAAGAGATTTGATATTATCATATTTTACTTGACACTGGCATAATAGTTGTAACTATTTGCCACCAAAGAAAAGAAAAGAAATATATATTTTGAATACTAAAGTGTAGTTTAAGAATTGTTTTGTAATTACATTTGTTTGTAAACAAAAATATATTGTTGCTATGCTAAAGCTAGTCAATTTTAATATTTAATGTTTTTGTTCACTTTTTCGATTGTTGTCGACGTGCTAAGTGAGACCAAGCTCATTTATTTGCGCAGAGCACTATCAATATTTGGGCAGCAATATAATTTTTATTCGTGCAATCTCGGAGACTAATGGCCCGCCGGGCGCGGCGTGGGCCGCCGGCCTCTTCCCGCCTACCTCGTAAATCAAAATCATTTTTTATTCCGTACCCTTGAGTCGCCACTAGCACGTGGGAATCAAAACAACATCAATCACGCACTAAACACGTAATGGATTCGTATTTATACCGTCTCTAATGTTTGACCTTGACTATTGTAATACAGTGGGTATTTGACAAATATTTAGAAAGTATTTTAATTATTCCTACCGGCTATATATATATAGACGAGAAGAAACGTAAGAAGAAACGTAGAAAAATAATCAGAGGCAGTCATGAGAACTGCCGACAGAAGTTAAAACAAAAATAGAAGACACATCGCAAAGTTACCTTTGCATTGTGCAATACGCGTAACTTTAATAAAGTAAATATTATAACTTTAATATTGCGTATTCCACGATTATATATATTTAGCTGAAAGCGTGCTGACCGTTCCGGGATCAGGCTCCTCGGGTACTATGGTGCCTTACTTTAGCATGCAGGGCTCTGCTGCTGGCTTGCGACTCGTGGGATACACTAAGACGAATTTAATATACCTAATTCGTTGAAAAATGACGGCGACATGGTTCGCCACCCGTCACGTCCTGATTAAATGATGATTGATGAAGAGCCGTTTCGGTGCAATGAATGGTAATGGATGGAGCTCTGTAGTCTCTGCCAACCCCTGCGGGGGATAGGCGTGAATATATATATACATATATATATATATATATATATATATATATATATATATATATATATATATATATATATATATATATATATATATATATATATATATATATATATATATATATATATATATTTAGTAGATAATATATTTAGTATATATTATAAATGTATATTTAAAAATCTAATGATTTTCGTATCAGGTGGAATGCTTTTGTTTTAAAAGTAACCATTACATTATGTGTAAAGAGTCATAATAATTTAGGCATGTAACACGAATCACCGGTGATTTATCATATGATTTCATAAATCATATTTAAAACCTGCTGCTTTCATCGATGACACGGGTTACTAATCACATGAACGTGATTATTTACAAAATAGGATCAAGTGTATATTATTTTTAAAGTGAAAAGTTAAAACTGTATTTTGAAATTTTCAAATTTATTGTAATATTAAATGCTGCATTACTACACCATGTTGCTGATGCAACTCACAAAACTTTATCCATCCATGAGGCGTCTAATGCACACACGTACAATCGGGTATATACAATGTGTTGGCGTGCGTGTACGTAGGCAGCTGTAAGCGCTTTAACTGTGTTTAAAGTATGTCTATAGCTATACTCATAGCTGTAGATATACCTTAAGCATTAACATGTTGCTGACACGAACTGATGGATTTTTTCCCTACCCAGATTCGTGTGACGCGGCTATAGATATTTTCGGTTCAAAAATGTAGTTTGGTTTCATACATCATTTGAATCAGAAAAAGAAAACTGCGTCGAATAGTCTCGGACGTTTTTCGTTTAAAAGAATTTAAAAAAATTTAAAGAACTATCGAGATCGTTCTTTTCCTCGCATTAAAAGGCGCTACAGCTACGGACGGGTCTTGTCCAGTCTAGAATATACTTCCTTTCTGGTCCATTCCTTGCTTTCACGCCGTCCAGTTCGTCACGCCGGCAGTTTCAAGGTCTTGATCGAATTCGTTTCGCCAACGGAGTTTTGGCCGGCTATATATAACTATATCAAATACTTATTTTACTCAATCGACCAATTGTCTAAGTGGCGGGGATCCCATCCAGGGAGTCTTCCTTTTAGAATTATATTATATAAGATGGGATATCCTTTCGCAGTTCTAAATCAGTCCGGTTATTCACTGTTTGCCATTCTATACTCGGTTTAATTCAGACAAGTAGGTGATTAGCCCGCTGTGCCCTAGTTTGTTGGCGAGGCTGCCGCCTCAGAGTCCAGACTGACTCGGTTTTCTTCGGGTATCCTTCCTAGTGAGTTAGTTCTGTTTTAGGGCGAAGAACGTTCGCCTTGTGCCCTACATCCTTAGCATCTACAGCTCGAGGGAGTGGTTACACAGTTGCTCAGCTGTAGAAGGTTCCGGGGTGGACGACGGGAGGTCGATGACTCGGACTGGCGGAGGTTCTGCTCTCCCTTGGTGTCCTACAATTGACACAGCAGATGGATATTTGGAATTTTATAGGGAGCCTCGACTCACTTAATCGCGCGCTCAAAACCGATCCCAATGGAGAAGCACTGTGGACGCCCTCTGCCCCACCTCGGGGACACAGGACCATAAGAAGAAGAAGTTGCAAAGAATCTAGCCGTTCATCATATCATGGTCATCGACGATACGAATAGTCCTACGTGTGTTGATATTCTTAAGGTATCTGCAGCGCCATAAATACTGAAGATGAGTTGCCTATCTTGACGATCTACTTTCCATATAATCACTCGCCGTATATATTTCCTTACCTTACTTTATTTTAATGTATTGCATCTATTATGGATTGCAAGCGGCACTTTGAAATCCATAGCGTGTCTGCCGTACTGCTTACGGTGACACCCGGGATCTTTAGGGGGCTTCTTCAAATAAAATTCTTCAAAACGATATTTCTCCTGCGTTTCATTGTACATTTACATTTTAAATTTGCATATTACGAATGTCAAAAAAAAAATGTAATATAATATAAAAGGTTTTAATGCATTAGTGATACATTTATGAATGTATCACTACACTACACAGAATTTTCAATCAATTGTATAATATGTGAGAATCAGAACGTGACGGGTGGCGAATCACGTCGCCGTCATTTTTCAACAAATTAGGTATATTAATTCGTGTTAGTAAATCCCACGAGCCAGGGAGGGACAAGGGACAACAAGGGAGGATGGAGGTCAGCCCCAGCAGAGCCCTGCATACTGAGGTAAGGCACGATAGTACCCGGGGGAGCCTGATCCCGGGACGGTTGGCACGCTTGTGACTAAGCTCGCCCTTAGCCACGCATCCTTTGGCACGACAAGACACGACGAAGAAAGGAAACGACAGGAACGGAAATGTGGATTGGGGGGGTTACCAGAATCGGAATAAATATTTATAAATTCATATATGTATATATATATATATATGTATATATATATATATATATATATGTATATTTGTTCCGATGCGGGAATCGAGCCCGCGACCATTGACTCCGTGGGCGGAGGGCCCTGCCACTGATTCAATCGGTCTGGATAATATTTAATAATTAATAAATAATTGTATAATATCATAAAAAGTAAGTTTGTGTTCAGGCGAAGCGTGTAATATCTAGTCGTGTAAAGGTAAAGGTTTGACCTTTTCAATGTCAACCGGGAGAACTTTAAACAGAACTCACAGTAAAGTTTACGGTGTACGGATACGTCGGCGGTCAGTTTTCGAGTGCTATTACTCAAAAGCGGCAACTGAAATTTGTCCCTTCGGATTTGGACCTCATAATACATTAGGGCTCGTTCGTGTCCCAATATTTCAGAGGGAAATAAATCACCAGCCCCGCTCGCGAGCCGAGCCCAAATTTGTTCGGCTTCGTTCTCAATTTAATGCACAAGTGGTTCTGCAACGTATTATTTCACTCATATCTCGAAAAATTTGCAATTTATCAAGGAACTACATCCAGTATGTATTCTATGTCCTCTGTGCCTCTTCGACTTGCGACGGTTGTCAGCCAATTCACTACAACTCTCCTCCTCCTTCGCGAGGTGCAGCAGTTCTGGAGCACTCGCTATTCCGGTCCACTCCCTGATATAACGCAGCCAAGAATTCCTTCTCCGACAAACTTGTATTTTGCCTGCGATTTTTCCCATCATGATCAGTTGCAGCAACTTGTACCTGTCATGTCTCATGATATGACCCAGGTAAGCAAGTCTTTTACCTTTGACGGTCTGCAAAAGTTCACCGTTTTGTTAGACTTGTCGGAGAACCTCGTCATTGGCCATTTTTCGAGTTCATCTTATAACAAGTATCTGTCTGTCAAGTGTGTGCCCACATCGAGTAAGTTCCGTCTTTACTTCTTCACATTTTTTTCTTCTTCATCTTTACTATATCAAACTTAACGGAATCATAAAATATATGTGTATATGTACATATATAGAGCCTAGAGAATCATCTAGTTTGAAGTTTGAGAATATTATATACAAACTGACTGATCACTTTACTCGTTGTTATCCGTGATATAACAACGCGTGCGGCGTGCAAAATGGCGGCGTGGTTGGCGGTCAAGTCGGTCCCATCATTACCATAACGAGCGGCCGCGTCGACGACGAATATTGAAATACCAAGTTTAAATGGAATTTTGATTTGATTTCTTCGCCGCACATTTTAATTTCAAATTATCCGCAGATGAAAAATCTTGATCGAGCCGTCACAAGTTACGCGAGACTCTCGGGGGAGATGCGCCCATGAACTGTCTATCGGTGTAAGTTATTGACTTCGAAATAAAATTTGTTAAAAGCATTAATTCTAAGCAACGTAGATCCCTGATAAAGTTACCGCTTTCAGAGAAAACTGATCTTTGTTTTTTAATTGATAATAAATTTCTATGATTGAATCACAGCGTTCTTAACTATGTTAGAACTTAAGTATGTGAACTGTCAAAATTTTTACTTAGCTAAGATCCGCGACAAGAAAACAAAAACAGAAAAATTATTTTCCACTGGAAGAAGTGGATTTACGGGGAACTTAAACTAAATCTTTGCGAAAAACGGCCGTCAGCAACTCACTCAACTAACTTAACGTTTGTCTTCCGTAGGGTCTATACCTGATGATGCCACGTCATGAGGTGAAACTCGTGTGGTGTGCAAGGTGGAAAAAAGATGGTGTGTGTTGTCGTTGATAGCGATTGGGAGGTGGAGAGTTGTTGACGGCCGTTTCTTCGGTAACATTTAGTTTGAGTTCTTCACTTGTTCCACAAGAAAACACACATTATATTACACACATATAATACGCCTAAGTTCTAAGATGATTAATGGAGTCAGGCGTTACTTTTGGAAATCCATTACTATGTGGACTGGTAGAACTTTTGCTTACCTAAGATCCGCGACAAGCAAACAAAAACAGATAAATAATCATGTGTATTTACTAGTCTTCAACCAGTGCGTCCTGCCCGTACTCTCTTACGGTGCCGAGACGTGGACACTAACAGTCCGTCTCCTCGCCAAGCTCAAAGTCGCTCAGAGGGCTATGGAGAGAGCTATGCTCGGGGTTTCTCTGGTGGACAGAATTCGAAATGAAGAAATTCGCCGGAGAACCAGAGTCACCGACATTGCTCTTCAAGTTAGCAGACTGAAGTGGCAATGGGCTGGACACGTTTGTCGGAGAACCGACAATTGTTGGAGTGGACGAGTACTGAAGTGGAGACCGCGACTCGGCAAACGTAGTGTGGGACGCCATCCTGCTAGATGGAGCGACGATTTGCGCAAGGCGGCTGGCAGAGACTGGATGCGTGTAGCCGAAGATCGGGCTAGGTGGCGCGCCTTGGGTGAGGCCTATGTCCAGCAGTGGACTGCCGCGGGCTGATATTGATTGACTACTAGAAGAAGTGGATTTAGTGGAGGAACTTAAACTAAATCTTACGGAAAAAACGGCCGTCAGCAACTCTCCACCTCCGAATCTACAAATATCGACAACACCAAACACACACCACCACTCTTCTACAATGTACACGACACGTGTTTCGCCCCAACACGAGGCATCATCAGGTACAGTAGACTCTACGGAAAACAACCATTAATTATAATGGTTATAACTTAGTTGTCGACATAAAAATGTATATCATCCACAGTGCCATAAACATTGCAGCAGCGTTGCTGGCCTCTAAGACGTATGTAGGCTTGTTTTTGAAGGTTCTAATGTCGTATCGGGGCGAAAATATCGCTGACGGTAGCTGTTTCCACAGGGTAGTGGTGCGGTGACAGAAGTTTCATGAAAAGCGCACCGCATGGATCGCTACTCATCCATATGGTGGGGATGAAACTTTTCTTTCGTTGCTGTTTGTCCACTAGCATTTGCTGTCGCCCACTTCTATACTACGAATTACGTGGCAATAAGTTTTAGCTGCTTTGTTTTAACAGCCCATATATGTCCCCCTGCTGAGCACCGACCTCTCCATTTCTGGAGGAACAGACGTTAATCCACGACGTTTGTCCAATGCGGATTAGCGGGGTTACCAGACTCAGAATAAATATTTGTAATCCATACATATATATATTCCGATGTCGGGATCGACCATTGATTCCCCGGGTGAGGGCCTCGCCACTGAGCCAATTGGTCGTCTTTACTACTTAAATGTAAACTGGAAAACAAGTCGCTGTAAGTCTTGCATTTCGTAAGGCTGTAAATTAAGAACGCGCTGTGCCTGTAATGGAAATGAGAGAGACCACTTCGTGGGCTCGGTTTAGTTCTATTCGACAATCGTAATTTTCTTAATTACACGCTTGTAATTGCTGCGGGGTAGGGCGGGCGGGAACTAAATCGTTCTTTTATCCGCCACTTTATTCGCGTGGCATTAAATTTGTTCCACTTTCCTGATTTAGAGTGGCAAGTGGAAAGGGTTCGGGTATCCATTAAACCATTATTCTAATAGATTTACTCTCTCGCCGCTGTCTAAAGTTCATTACAATGTCGCCCATTGGTTAATCCGTTAAAAGATCCGCCTTTAGATCTGCGGATTTCATTTTGGCGAGGAGATAATTATTATAGAATGTCTCAGTCGACCGCTTAATTCAATTGATAATGTACCTGAGTACCTACTAAGATAAGGTTTCCGCTTTCAAATCTGGCTTGAATCTCAAATCGATTAACGTACAAATTAATTTTTTGATCGATTTTATGTATGTCCATTGTTTTTATGAAACATTGAAACAGAATACTCCTCTATACTAATCGTGTCGAAAAATTTGTTACATTGCGTATAGAGCATATCGAAAGAGAGAGATCAATTTAAACCAAGGCAGTCCACTGCTGGACACAGGCCTCACTAAAGGCACACCTAGCCTGTTCGTTGCTTTATTTATCAGTAAACGCGGTCCGCACTCCAGCACTCGTTTACTTTAGAATAGAATAGAATAGAAAAAAATATTCATGACACTTTTTTTTACAATAACCAAAATTAAAACCTAAAAAATATTATATTACATTATAGAAATTAACAAAACAAAAAGAAAATAATTTTAATATAACAAGTGTCATAAAATGATTCTTGCTCAGCATATGCTAAGCATTATATAAGAGTATCTGGCGTTGGTTTTCAGCAGTAACCAACGTGGTCAGATCGCGGACCACAGTGACGACATTGATACACACACACCTACACACACACATACATACATACACATACATTCATAATATACTACTACAAAAAAATACACATACGACAAACTTCAGTCTGCTAACTTGCAAAGCTATGTCGGTGACTCTGGAAACGTGAAATTCACTTAAACATAACAGAACGTTCTTATGTTTATATATGAGATTATAAAGTGTGCTGTGTACATATTGGCATGTTGTAAAAAAATAATTAAACAATAGAATACCTGCGTAGTTTCTTTCGCCTTTCTTTGCTTTCCATTCAGAGGAACCTTATTATGAAATGGTGATAAAGCTTTATTAGTAACAACGTCAGTCACATTTGATAAATTAAATGTTGTTTCTTATGTAGAAATGAAGAATTTGAATTGATTTGAAATACTGTTTGTCACTTAGTTCTCAGGCAAAAATTGTGTACAATGAGCGAGAATTCGTATAAAGAAGAGGGCTGGCTTAATTTCTAAAATACATATCAGGAGTTATGTCATGCGGAGATAAAGCCAGCCGCTCGCTATTCCTGCGACGCTCCCGTCTCTCCCGTCTCTCCCGTCGCACCCGACGATCTTGTTATCTGCTCCGTGATTCGCATAACGCCATCTACGTAAAATGGAATTTTTTACCCGCCGCTATTTGTAAAAACGTAAAATATTTGGCACGGATTCTTCTTCTAAGAGTGCCTCTCCGACTTGCGAAGGTTGGCAGCCAATTCAGCACAACTTCCGTCCTCCTTCGCGAGGTGCAGCAGTTCTGGAGCACTCGCTATCCCGGTCCACTCCCTGATATTACGTAGCTAAGGCTTTCTTTTTCGACAAACTTATCTTTTGCCCGCGATTTTATCCATCATGATCAGTTGCAGCGATTTGTACCTGTCATGTCTCATGATATGACCCAGGTAAGCAACTTTTCTACCTCTGACGGTCTGCAAAAGTTTAGGTTTTTGCTTGACTTATCGGAGAACCTCGTCATTGGCCACCCTTTGGCACGGATAGGTTATAACCTATCCGTGCCAAAGTGCTCTATACGCAATGTGTCAAATAATCAGTAAACGCATGCTTACTGATTATTTTCTATCAATATCGGGGGAACATCCTGTCTTCACTTTACGCACATGGTTTCAACAAGATGGCGCTACACCTCACACTGCTGGAGAGACCATGGAGCTTCTTTGTGATTACGTTTGCGCTTAAGGTTTAATTTTGCATGTCTTCTACTATCTATATTGTAGCATTATTACAGAAGTTAGATTTCTTAAGAAATTAAAAAAAAAACTATAAAGAAAACTCATATGAAATGATTAGTCATTTCCGTTTCATAATAATGAAATTGTAGATTGTATTTTCGAAGAAGTTATGTAAATGTGTTTCTACGAGGCAGTTCGGCTTAGTGGAGCAGTAATAAGCTTAGGAAATAAGCTGAAAGGCTTTTCCATATCGCGTTACGGCTGACTGGGTTATCGAAACCGTATTTTAGCCCAAATCCATTAGGCGGACGCCCGTTGTGCTCAGCGGCAAATAAAGATACTGTGCCAGACTTTCTTCCCCATTCACTCGCTCCCATGCGAATGGAATTAAAAGATATTTGACAATTTATGAGTTTGTAGATGATCCAAATAAAAAACCAAAAAAAAGAAGAAATCGGATAGCGTTCACTTCCATGTTAATGTTCTATCTGTCACCCGTGCATCTTAGCGAATAAATAATGTAACACTGACAACCGAAAGAAAAAACTGTGCACCGGTGGTAATCCGACAAACGTTTTTGTAAGGCAATGTCGGATTTTCGAATTTGTCGGATTATAGTCCGAAATTTTTTGAATTAGAGAACGTAATCTGACAAATACAATAATTATGTGTATAATATTATATGAATGTGGAATTAAGTAAATTAAACATCACAATGGAGAGGTAATATTTTATCATGAAAATAACATTAATGCTATAGAACATAAGAAAACAATAGTTGTGGCGCGTACAAGTTAAAACCTGTTCAATCGTGCATTATATTTTTGTAGATTTGAACTGCCTATGGCACTGCGGATATTTATGGGTGGCGTTGATTGCCTTCCATCAGGTGACACGCCTGCTCGTTTGCCTTGCTATCCCATAAAAAAAATTGTAATAAAATAAAGGAGTGTATCATTTTGTACCGAACGGCACTTTAATGCCGAGTACAGAAATAACTTTTTTAGTAAAAAGCTCGCGTTATACGGCCGACCTCGTAAGCAACGAGATAAGGTTAGGAAGAACACGAAAAAAAATCACCTTCCCTTTACACGTTATGGGCGGTTATATTATTTAATGCTCAAAAAACTCCAAGATTGTCGTAAGTGCCGCCATTATGATTCATTTCTGCGCTGCCCGCCGTAACGACGCCTCTCGTGTCCCTTGATGTTATCCTGAATTTATCCTTGAGACCATCTCCGACGATATTCACTCTTATTCCCTCATCGACAAGATCGCTCTTATCTGCTGTGTTCAAAATACATATTGTCATACTTTGTGTTGTGTGTTACATAAATAGTATGCTCAAACAAACGTTGCCAGCGTTTACATCGTTGCTTGTAGTAACGTTCTAGAAAGAAGATGACAAGAGTTTCTTAATCAATCTTCTTTTTAGTTTAATATAACGAAGTAGTTTTTGTTTTAGATACAAATAAAAAGATAGAAATTGGATGTGACAAGGTTCGTGGTGATCGAAAAGAAAAACTTCAAAAGGTCCCTGAGCCAATGTAAAACAATATGGAAGCTGGAGGAATAAATGAAAACGAATTTGTTTTTAAATTAAATGGCTTAAATTAACTGAAATCTATTAAATTAAATAAAATTACTATTACCATCTTCCATACTCTTTTATTAATAACTTATCAAAAACAAAAAGTTTCATCTCTACTAGCTGCATGAATGATGATTTAGTATTGTACGTGTTTCCCGAAACTTTATTTCACGATCTACCACTCTTCACATACATATCTTCACGCCTGTCTCTCGTAGGGGTAGGCAGAGATCTCCATCCGCTACGATACATTCCTTCCTTGCTTCCTCCACACTCATCCATCTTTTCATCAAGCCTTCCCCTCACATTTATCTTAGCGAAACGTCTCTCCTTTAGTCGCTTCTCACCCTCGTGGGAATCAAGACGTGACGGATGGCGAACCACGTCGTACTACCACTCTATAGACAATATATTTAGAATAAGATGCCTGATCCAGCGATATAAATATGTAAATGCAGTAGAAAACTTTCTACTGCATTATTCTCTTGTGAAACTCTATTATTATTGACGGACAAATCATGAAAATTAATTGATACAGAATTGATACAGATCTGGTCACACTGCAATGGAAACTTCAGTAAAAGAACAAAAACAACATTTTCTTTCCAAGACAACCTTTATTCTCTTCAAAAATAAACAAGTCAACATTAGGGCGAACTCTTTGAGTTGTTTTAAACTTTATAATAACAAATCACTTCTTACTTACAAAATAATGTACTTAACGATAGATTCAATCCACTACGTTCACCAAGATCAGTCAGTTGATGATCATTCTAATAAATCATTTCCGATACGTTCGCTGATATGGAGATTCGATGTCGGGCTATGCGTGTGTCTCACTTCTAATAAACTGGTTGGCCTCCATAATGACCGCTAGTACAATTTGATAACAATCAAACGAAACGAAAGCGATTAGCGTTTCTAGAAGTTATTCCGTGGGCCTTTCATAACGGTTTACAAAGGTTGGAAGCGTTATTAATTGGAACAGTTCTTTAAAAGATCACGCCGAAAACAAGGAACACTTACTCTGATCACAGATTTATTGAACATATAGCAGAACTAACTCTTTTGAGAAAACTGAAAAACTCAGAAGATTTAATGACACACGATATAATACTATATTATATCGTTATATAAATACATAGTCTGTACTCAATAGACGGCATTCTGTCCTCCAAATCTTTCTCTCTTTATCTTTTTCCAATACTATCACGCAATTTGTCCATTGCGTTACATTCAGGGAGGCGAATATTAATTTTTGTTTAATACAAATTTATTTTTACTAAGATTTAAAGTCAAACCTTTGATTTAAAAACAAACTCTTATGTCTGAATCGAGTAGTTGAACAAGATAAAATCGATTAATAAAGGTCGCCGTAAATGAATCGGTTAAGTTGAGACTATAAAAACTATAACTTTTATTCCACTAGACCTACTTCAATTGATTCATAAATAAAAGGTTATAAGGCTGTGCCCCATACAACTTAAGTAATTGAAATTGACCATCAAACGTATCTGCCTTATACTAGTTAAAATAAAATAAATATTAAGTGTAATAAAAAGCAGAAAATATTCATGTGTTTAGTTCTCTATAGGTCCTAAAAACCTTCAATTAGAAATAGAGTATGTATTCCATTTTGAGAATAAATAAACGATCTGTCAGTGTTTTCTTCTGCACCAGAGAAACTCTTTGAAGTCAAAAAAAGACCGGCATTGCAAAAGGTGATTAGCTAGACAATTTTGTTCCACTGATCTCATGGGTTTTCAGTAAGACTGTATGGACTTTGAAAACAAATACACGCGTAGCCTAACATATTAATTTGACGTGGATATGTATGTATATCATATGCAACATTTGGTATGATATGTATAACAAATTTAATGCATGTTATATTACCGTGAGAATCTCCGACTTCATGGTAATTCAAGAAGAAAATAATCAAATTATCTATAGATTCAAAACCATTCAAATTACATCAACGAAACAAGTCATGTTTCACATATTTAACGAGCCTATATTATTTTTACAATTAAAATGCTCAGAAGATGAATGTACATATAATTACAGTGATGTTTTAGGATATGTTAATTATTATAAGTCTGATCAATTCAATTCTAAATGTTCGCAACGCAGATTACTCGATATAGAAACGGACTTTGTATGAAGGGATCTGACCATCGCTTTGGGAGATGACGTGACACATTATGAATGTCGGAAAGTTACTGCTTTTTGCATCAAAAGTGCAAAAAATTGTCTATACTACTGATAAACTCTCCCAAGCCAATTTTGAAAATATCAAATTCAAGGTACAAACTCTATTTACATCGAATTTACTCATTTTTACAGATAACGATGACTCCACTTACTCAATTGTTTATTTAACTAATAATTTATTATCTAGAGTTGGTAGACATATAAAAAAGTGGCAAAGACTCAGTCACTTACAACCTACTATGTACATCACAAAGGACACATCAAAACAAAATTGTAGATTAGCTATAGTCTTCGATTTTAAAGAGAACGCGTACGGAGTATCCAATTTCACGTAAACTGAGTTGTTTTATCAGACAAGTTTACGATCAAGTGGATCGAACGGGGGGGGGGGGAGCAGACGAAATCGGATACTCAACAAGCACGTAAAAGTATTATCCTCACTGGTGGAAATATATCTCTATTTGATTTAAATTTACATAGGACAGTATGTTCTAATTAATAAGTAACAACCGTGTCACATAGCGTTCGTTCGTCGCCTTCTAAAGCTTTGTCGTAAATTGTTCCTTTGGAACTAATACATTAAATTGAAAAAAGAAATTTTAAAAAACATAATCCGTTTGTGTTTTTTCTTAATACTAATATTGGATGTCGAATTGTATGAAACAGAATTGCGAATGAGAGAGATAGAACAAAAGTAATTAATTTTTAAGTAATTTACATATTATTTGATTTATATAATTATTTCAAGTATTTTAATGCTTTTTAAATTGTATCGTTCCACAATGTGGAATGATCGAATATTGATTTAGTAACCATAAAATTTAAATTAAATTTCCAATTCTGATATCGTGAGTAGATGTAAGTTTTCAAAGTAGAGTTATCAAAGAGAATAGCTGAAATGGTAGAAATTCTTTATTCCGCCAAGCAAAGGAAATTTGTCGATTTCAATCGAGTTATTTGTAATATTGAGTACTTAGTTCTCAATTAACTGTTTAACTCAATTAAAAATACAATTTAATTTCTTTAAGAAGATATACGTGTTCCAGTAACTCAAGGATCGGCCACCAAGGTTAAATTTGGTGCCATTTTTAGACCAAACGGACATTTTAAAATTAAAGGGCGTTCAGAAAGCATTTGTTTCCGTCGTATGTTACTAGTATACCTACAACGCGACATGGATGACAAGATCATTAAGAATTAACTAGACACATGATTCCGGGATCCGATTGTCGAGGAGTTTCTCCTTGATGGCATCCACGTTGAGGTCGGTGGCTCGTAAGGTCCCCGACGCGCTGCGCGGTGCCCACGTGCTTACCTGTAAATTGACACATCTTATTCAATAGCCTTTTACCCTTCTACTTTAAGCGTCACTTCAATAATCGAATATTAGAATGGAAAGACAAATAATACTTAGCTAAAATATGTAAATTGCTAATTACAAAAATATTTTTTTGTGAATCAACTATTATATAAAATAAAAAATTTATTTAAATTAAAATGAAAATATAAAGTCAATTTTATATAGATAAATCAATTAAAATTTTAATGTCAGTGTAACAGTTTATTAATAATTTAATGCTTTGTAACCGTAAGCGACTTATGTATTTAGATCTCTATGTATGTAATAATTAATGAAATTTGTACGCCATAAGTGGCTCTGTGATGGAGCTATTATACGTCTTTTTTCATCTTGTTACACCTCACATTATGGAAATAAAAAATTATTATTATTTTTAATAATTTTTGACAATTTGGTAAAATTACATTTC
Organism: Baronia brevicornis; assembly: GCA_031353405.1. NCBI lineage: Eukaryota > Metazoa > Arthropoda > Insecta > Lepidoptera > Papilionidae > Baronia > Baronia brevicornis. The sequence continues at coordinate 199,553 of JASFAT010000403.1, forward strand.
ATTTTCAAACGTCAGTCTGCTAATAAGTGGACTGATCAATCAAGCTTTACCACTATTCCGCAATGAGGTTCCTCTGAGTCGACAAGAAACGGCGAAAAATCTCCGTAGGTTATAAAAAAATACAAATAAAAATGAAAGTAATAATAATAATCATTTATAAACCAAAGGACACGAAAGTATGAATCACCAACTGTGATAAATTTAATAAATGACCTTATTCAAGCGAGGCACATGAAAAATGTCACGTAGATTTGATATTTTAATTTAAATATTTAAAGTTGACTATTATTGCGTATAAAATAACGAAACTGCACATTTCTGAGCGCACTTCACCGCAACCTGGGTTACCGAGCACAAAGATAGCGAATGAAGTTATATGTTCAAGTACATATATGTCTCTGTGTGTATTAAGCTACCGACAAATGGCGTGCAGTGTTGCAAATTTTGCAGTTCAATTTGCTCATATTCTCATAATCTTTATTACTAGTACTTTTACTCAACTAATATTAAATTTCATAGTCTTAGAGCCACGCTGCAGACGAATACTTTTTCTATAACGGCATATTGTGTCTATAGCACGAATGGGCCGGCTCGCCCGGGGAAGTACCACACTCCCGCAGGAAACCGGCGTCTGAATGGTAGTGTAGCTACCGCGCTTCGTACGGTGAGCAGGCCGAGTTCCGGAACCCTACCCCCCCTCTACCATTACTCCTCCCATTCCCACTCTCATAATGGTTTATTTTGGATAACGCACATTCTAATAGGTGTAGGCAGATTGTCCAATACAACATTAAAGTTACGCCAAGGCCTTAGGTATTCTTTGGGACATTAATGTTAATTTTAAGTTATTCCGATATCTGTGTAGTACTTCACTCTAATTTTTAGTTTAATTTTATTTTGATGTCGTTTATATTATGACTTGAATAAACAAGTTATCTATCTATGTATCTAACTTAATCGTTTCCACCAGCATTTTCTAAAAACTAGCACCGTAATGGTTCTCCGAGTCCAATAAACGGTTAAAAGGTAATGCGTCCATCCAATCAGTGGTGTGCGCGGCTGTGTCCAGGGAAGTGTTGGGCGCGGCCGAGACCGCATTACGTCAGCCCGATAGCCGTCAGGCCATCGCTCTAAATCTCACCAAATCGACTGCCTTATTGTCGGGGGCGATAAAGTTCAATCGAAACTAATTTAAAACAGTCGCACGCGGCGGATATCTGGGAGCGCCTGCAGGCAGTATCGCTAAATCACCGCTTAAGCACTTATCGTTGATTTTCCTCGATTACCTCCTTTGTGATTTTAGTGATCGTATAAAACGAGTTGATTACAAGAAACACATGAACCTTTTGTATGGTTATATTGTGAGACATGTACCTACTTACAAATACAGTGAATACCGCGGTAATTCGACGAACGTTTTACAGGGCGATGTCAGATTATTGAATTTATCGCATTATAGTCTGCAATTTTTTCAATAAGTAATCGTGAATCGACAATCCGTTATACGTAATCCGACAAATCACAAATCAAAGAATCTGGATGATTAATGGAGTCAGGCGTTACTTTGCGGAAATCCATAACTATGCGGACAGTTAGAACTTTATTTAGCTTAGATACGGAAGACAACCGTTAAGGAAGATAACCTCTTAACGGTTGTCTTCCGTAGAGTCTACTATAACTGATGATGCCTCTTCTTGAGGCGAAACACGTGTCGTTTGCAAGATTGAAAAGTGGTAGTGTGTGTTTGGTGTTGTGTATAGTGGTTGGTAAGTGGAGAGTTGCTGACCGCCGTTTTTGGGTAAGATTTAGTTTAAGTTCCCTGTAAATCCACTTCATCCAGCAGGAAAATACACATTATTAATTTTTTATTGTTGTTTGCTTGTCGCGGATCTTAGGTAATAAAATTTCTAACTGTTCACATCAAAGAATATATTTGAACTATGTATATAATATGCATGTGAAATTTGGTAAATTAAACCTCACAATATAGAGCTAATAATATTTTATAATTATAAGTAATAAGCTCAAAGTCGCTCAGAGGGCTATGAAGAGGGCTGTGCTCTGAGTTTCTCTGGTGGATAGAATTCGAAATGAAACAATTCGCCGGAGAACCAGAGTCACTGACATAGCAGTTTGTCATACGTATATGGAATGTATATGTTTTGGCTGTCTGTTTAAAGTTAATCAAATCGATTGTTTATACCATTTAAATTGATACTAGGAAGGGCAGGCAGGTAACTTACCGGCGTGGCCAAGGGGGTGACTAGGGGCCCAGTGAGCGGTGCCACCAGCGGCGCTGTCAGCGAGGAGGGCGTAGGCCGGGAGGGCGCGGTCGCTGTCTCACCTGATAACAAACAAACAATAGGAATACATTTCTCGACCGCATACAACATCGGGCTGTTTGACTTTTCCACAAAAAGAATTCTCACGGAACCGCTAGATTCTTCAGCACTGCGGTGGGATATTATCTCGGCATCTTGTATCGATTTTACCACGGCAGTATTCCAAAGAATTAAGGGTGTTAAGCCTCTGGAACTCAGTCTACCTACCACACAGACGCCGGTTTTCTGCGGGAGTGTGGTACTTCCCCGGGCGAGCCGGCCCATTCATGCTACAGACAAATATTATGCCATTCTTGACAAAGTATTCGTCTGCAGCGTGGCTCTACCACTGTCAACCATAACCAGAAGAACGGACGGTTATGTATAATTAAGTTACATTCAAGTAACAAAGATGCTGATTATACAATATGCGAGAAACAAGCCCGGGTGGACCGGTCCTCACAAGCAGGACCTGTTCACAGTGGCAGTCAACACCCCTCTCGACCATTATAAAGTCCAGTCCACAACCCCTCACACGACGCCAGTGCAGAGACCTTTAAGCGAACATAACATACCCAAGCTTGTATTTATTTATGTCTCTTTTAGTAGAATTGTAAGGTAATCTATTGTATATATATAAAAAAATCGATTGCTGTTCGTTAGTCTCGCTTCAACTCAGAAGAGCTGGACCGATTTGGCTAATTTTGGTTTTGAATTATTTTTGGAAGTCCAGGGAAGGTTTAAAAGCTGAGTAAATATGATAAAAATATTAGAAACTATTCCTACCTGTCAAATATTTGATGTTCGTCCTGTTGTTCAGAAATCAATTAAATTTAGAAGTCGTTCAGAAATCAAATTAAATTCAAAAATGAAGTTTTGTTTTTTTCATTATTTTATTGATTACGATTTCTTTTTGTTCCTGTTAAGTTTTAACCACATTTTTTACTTAAGTTGAAAAATTCTGCAATTATCGTTCAGCTTTTTTATTTATTGATTCTGAGGCGGTACGAAGTTTGCCGGGTCAGCTACTACTAAATAAAATACAACGTATCGAATAGCAGGTAGTATCTAGTAGTAACAGGCTAGTAAAACAAGTGTCCTAGATTCGGAAAAAAAAACGATCGACCGGCTATTCGTCCTTCGCCTTTACATTGAGAAGGGTTTTTTAAAGGAGATCTTGTTATGTCAGGGGCCGTGTTTCTTATACAAACTACGAGTCATCTAAATAAGGTTAAGGGACCGGGGATGTATGATGTGTTTCCTTACCCTCTTACAAGTCGACAATAAATATCCCACCCTCCCTTTGAAAGGTCTATTTTAACTGGGGAAATGCAAAATATCTTACGATAATTAAACATGATATTTTTAAAGTTGATGTTTAGCTTTCGTGTGAATGCTGCCGTCCATGTAAGTCTATTTGTAACAATGCCTATGGATTTTTTTAATGGGATAGGAAGGCAAATGAACAGGCGTGTCACCTAATGGAAAGCAATCAACGCCGCCCACAGACTTCCGCAGCGCCATAGGCAGTGCGGAAGTGTTGCCGACCTTTAAGGAAAGTGTCATTATGGGAGTACGAATGGGAGAGGGAAGGGTAGGAGGAGGGGGAGAGGTAGAAGAAGGGTGGAGGGATAGAAGGAGGGGGAGGAGTAGAAGGAGGAGGAAGGGTGGAAGGGAAGAAGGAGGGGGAGGGGTAGAAGGGGGAAGGGTGTTGGAACTAGGCCGCTCACTGTACGAAGCTCGGTAGTAGGTAAGCTCGGTCGGGAGTGTGGTACTTCCCCGGGCGAGCCTGCCCATTCATGCTACAGACAAATATTATGCCATTTTTAACAAAGTATTCGTCTGCAGCGTGGCTCTACCGCTATAAAAGAAATAAATGGGGTTGATCATTATTACATGCCGATTACCACACAGGAAACCACGCTCGACGTATAATTTTCCAAAGAGTAGATCTGTACTTGTGGCCATACTTGGCCAGCTGGTGTTGCTATAAGCAAAATATAACGAGTGCAAATGAGGTTAACAGTTTAGATGAAAAATGGCTGTCACTTTTGCCTTTTCAATCGATCTATAGTCCGCTGCAATCCATAGCTAGACTGCTTTCGACTTCACGCATGCAGTTTCTGCCAGCCGCCCTGCGCCAGTCGAATCTCTGATAAATGTGACCCGCCCTTTACTACTTCAGTTTTCTAATTCGAATAGACTATACTGACAAAGTCTTTGATATAGACTTTGGTTTTCCGGCGAAATTTTATATTCCGAATCATATCCAACAGAGAAACTCCAAGTACTGCTCTCTCCAAAGCTCTCTGAGCGTCATTGAGCTTGTGAAGCAGATAGAACGTTAGGGACTACATTTTTACCGTAAGGGAATAAAAATAGGACACACTATTGTATCTCCTCGCTTAGAAGACTATTTACACACCCCTTTATTTTAAGCCCTGTATCGGAATCCTTGGCGTCGACATATCACATGACGTCCAGTTTCGCGGCCATCTAGTAGAAAAGGTCAAGCTGACCTCGAAAAAGCTGGGTGTGCTCAGTAGAGCAAGACAGTATTTCACACCTGCCCATTGCCTCCAAATTTACAAGGCACAAGTCAGGCCACACATAGAATATTGTTCTCACCTCTGAGCCGGGCTCCCCACTATCAACTTCTTCCACTTGACCGCATACAATGTCGTGCGATCCGAATCGTCGATGACCAAGACCTTACCGATCAGCTTGATTCTCTAGCGCTGCCTAGGGATATCTCATCTCTCAGCTTTAACCATGGGGAGGGTTCCGAGGAATTTAACACTTTCGTGACTCCTGCGGTGTCGCGGTTGTCTATGCAGCATTGATTGGTTTCCATCAAGCGATACGCTTGCTCGTTTGCCCTCCTATCCTATAAAAAAAAAAACTAGTCAACGACTCTTGTACATCCCTTATATTTTATTTAAATTGGTTTAGACATAGCTAACACATAAGTAATGACACAAAATACATCGCAAATTTAGCGTGTGTACGTATAACACGTTTTCACCATATTTAAATAAAATTACAGAAGTAATGAGGAATGAAAAAAAATCCGCGAGTGATTTGGCGGCGGATCGCGTCGCTCGCTCAGCTCCCCGGCGTTTTATCAACCGTTCACGGGTCACGTACTCGCAGCATTTTGCCACAGAGCCTACCCTTTGCTGTCAAGTGAGATTTATTCGTGAGCCATTGTTTTTGTGACGCTTATAGCGGTGTTCATTTTTATATTTCTTTTACAACAGTTTTAAGCACGAATGAATTTTTGTGATGGCTTCTGACGTTACGTTAAAAATAATTTCATTTGTAAAGGAAAACTGGATATAAGAAGGGGTTCAAATGTACTTAGGAGTCCAACAGACGTGCCTACAACATAAAATGGTGATAGAGACACCAAAAATATCTAATAATCTAATAATAAAGACGAAATAATTAGGGTAACTAGTTCCAACCCGGCTCGAAGGACCAATACAACACCCACGGCATAGGTGGTGAGTTATGTATGTAAAGCGTTTGATATTTCGCTTTTTATATAATACTATATTGATTTATTCGTTTCCTGTCAGAGATTATTCCATGAGGACGGCATGCGACTAAAGGACAGCCGTTTCGCTAAGATGAATGTAAGAGGAAGGATGGATGAAAAGATGAATGAGTGTGGAGGAAGCTAGGAGGGTGTGCCGGGATCGTAGCGGATTTTTGCAAAATAATGCCTGACTCTTTCATTATTAACCTAAACGTCACGTAAGATAAGATAAGCCTATATTCGCTGATCGGAGTATTTACACATAATAAAATTAACACACTATACATTTATAGAATTGATAGTGCCATCAGCAACCAGTTTTTTGTTAGGTTATCCAAAGGACAATGTCAAAACATAGGCCTCCCCTTCATTCCATCCACGTTTCCCTGTCCCGGCTTAATCTTCTCCATCCCTTTGGTAAATAGTCTTCTCATCTCTCTATTTGCCGTCCCTTTTGTGTTTTCCCATTCCCATCTCCGGGATACCATTTCACGATGTCTTTTGTCCACTTTTCCTTTTTTGTCCTCTTGATGTGTCTGATTCAGTTCCATTTCAGTTTTTTGATGGTCTGGAAGACAAGAATCATTTTGGTTCTTTCCCTAATTTTCTAAATAGTCGTTCGGTCTCTTAGCCTTATGTCTAGCATACTCCTTTCCATGTGCTTTTGACAAATTATTAGTTTTAGGTTGTTTGTACGTTACGTTCCTATACATAAATCACACAAACCTACAAAAGGTATAAATACTTTCACTGTAATTCTTGACCCCACCGCAATGTTCAAATTGCTCCTGTCGTGGGGTCGAATAAATTTTGATAACAAAATTTATTCATATATACTGTCCTGCTTAAGTCCACACAATGGTTCACCCGCCCTGTTACTTATCTTTGAACATTTTTCATAAAGATGGGCAGGCCTACACTTGGAGTTATTTCGTTTAGTACCGTGGTAACATAATGACTGTCAGAAGCTGTAAACTCTATTAGTTCTTTGTGTGGAAGTTTTATAGAATGCAACATGGCTTGTCTTAGGATATTGTCTTTATCGGTCTTATCTCTACGATTGATATCTTTACTACAAAAGTGGTGATTTTGAAAATTAGACAAATTCAAATCTGTAACTTGTTCGTGAAGTAAAATATTTTTTGTGTCAATGTCAATTTAACTAATAAAATGAACGCTGACAGAGAAAGAACCCTGATAGACTTGGATACCCACAAAAATAAAAAATATTTCAAAGAATTGCTTATTTCCTTATTACTTTTTCTTAATTATCCTCTTAATCTAAGATCACCTACAAACTAAACGGATATATTGTGTATTCTATAAAGTTTTACATATTTAATCAAAGGTTAGTTTGTAGTTTTCTTGTAATACCATCGAATTAACTTTATTTCCGTTATAACTTATTATAACAGTATTAACCCTTATTTATTCCAATTATTTATTATGACGAAGAAGTTACATTTCATTTGTCAAACGGTAGTGCATTAACAATTATTTTTTTGCCACCATTGCGTAATGAGTTTCATCTGGATGGAGAAGAAACGGCGAAAGAAATTCTGCTGGTAACTGTTTTGTTTGTCAGAAAAATTACCACTACAGATAAGCTACACTACAGATAAGCTTACCTTTAAAATATTAATGATAAGACTTAAGAAAAACTACATCAAACAGAATACATTAGCAACGGTAAACTTAATGATAGTTGAAATAAACACAGTAAAGCAGAGGTTTTCCAAATGCGAAGCTTGAAGTGATTAGGAAGAATAGCGAGTCTGTAGTTGATAGACTAATGAGCCCAACTCGCCCGGAAAACGAGCCTCGTTTGTGTTTGATGAGTGCATCGTGACTGCGGCCGGAACCCCGAGCGATGGTGCTATTTCTCAAATGCTAGATCGCGCTATCGTGGAAGCAAATGATTTTATTTGAGACGGGAAATGAGACGCATTTTGAATACATAAAGCGCTATCTAAAATTTATCAAAGAAGTGTCAATTTACATCAATGAAGTTGAATTTTTATTATATTTTTATAATCTCATGTTATTATCAATTGTTTAGTTCTGGTGGTTTATTACTTTATATAATTTGATTTTTGAAGTAAAAACTTTTATAGCCGCGTTACACGACTCTCGACGAAAAATCTATGGGTTCGCGTTAGCAACATGCTAATGCTTAAGGTATATCTATAGCTATGAGTATAGCTATACATACTTTGAATGTATAACAATTATGCGCGCGCAGCTGCCTACGTACACGCATTACGCCAACACATTGTATATACCCGATTGTATGTGTGTGCGTTGGACGCTTCATGTATGGATAAAGTTTTGTGAATCGCGTCAGCAACATGCTGTAGAAATAAAAAACAGTTTTAAGTTTTTACTACTTTTAGTAATCTGTATTTTATCAAGGTGTATCGACATAAGCTATTTCATAGATCATCAGGATAGATATTTCAAGATACTCTATATCATTATTCTATTTGACACGGGCATAATAGTTATAGCTAAGTGCCATCAAATAAAGAAAGAAGTTGAGGTGGGCGTATTTTTTAAGGTAGGAAACGAGCAAGTGGCTCATGTTATGGTAGATAATCACCGTCGATGGATATCTGCCAGAACAGAGGCATTATGATGAATTGCGGAGTGGAGAAGATGTAAGTATGAGCCTCCATTTAAGGGAGTGGAGGATGATGAGGTCAATCTATTTAACAATCTTCAATCGGGTGGTTGTCAAAGGACCTGACTCAACACAGATTTAAATCCTCGATTAAATTATTATAAATATTGATGTCAAAAATAAAATTAAACAAAGCAGCTTATTCACATATCCTATGGTACATCATCTTTGTGTAACTCCAATGGTTGAGGCAGCGTACGCCAAGATAGCTCTCAGAGGCCAGATTTTTTTCCGACTTAATTGACATGTATAGTTATATTACGACCAAAAAAATTACATAAAATAATTACAAATTGTAGCTTGTATGTTATTCCGATGTATAACCTATATTACTGTAAAGTTTCATCCAAATCCGTCCAGTAGCTTTTTCGTGAAAGAGTAACAAACATACATACTCACAAACTTTCGCATTTATAATATTATTAGGATAGGAATTTAGACAAGTCTCATTTGAAAACAAATAAATTGTCTAAAAATGAAAGACCGCCATTTGATTCCGGGTTGAGGTTCAGGGTGATCCGAGTGGGCACCACCGGGGCGTCGCGTGCCGCACGCCACCGCGACGTTTCTATTAACTTAATAGCCCGATTGTCGGGAATTGAATCCCGATTAAAAAATAAACTGCCGGCATCGCCGCCGCGGCTCAGCAGTAATTGCCCACACAGAACTACATGCATGTGTATAAATAACATTACTTTTCGGTTGTCTTCCGTAGAGTCTACTACACCTGAAGATGCCTCGTGTTGGGGCGAAACACGTGTCGTGTACAAGATGGAAAAGGTGATAGTGTGTGTTTGGCGTTGTGTATAGTGGTTGGTGGGTGGAGAGTTGATGGCCGATTTTCGGTAGGTTTTTGGTTTAAGTTCCAAATAAATCCACTAAACCCAACGGAAAAACACACATTATTAATTTTCTGTTATTGTTTTGCTTGTCGCGAATCTTAGCTAAGTAAAACTTTTGACTGTCCATATAGTGATGAATTTTCCGCACAGTAACGCCTGACTCCATTAATAATTATAATTTTGTTGCAAGAATTATATTGAACACTAGCTGACCTGGCAAACGTCGTACCGCCTCAGAATCAATAAATAAAAAACTGAACGATAATTGCAGAATGTTTCAACTTTAGTAAACAATGTGGTCAAAATTTAACAGGAACGAAAAGAAATCGTAATCAATAAAAAAAAAAATATTCAAAACCACAGAAATTAAAAGAAAAACTTCACTTTTGAATTTAATTTGATTTCTAAACGACTTTTAAATTTAATTTATTTCTGAACGACAAGACGTACATCAAATATTTGTCAGCGAGGAATAGATTCTAAGGGAAAACGAAATTGTTGTTTTTACTATATTACTAATATTTTTATTATATTTACTCGCCTTTTAAACCTTCCTTGGACTTCCAAAAATAATTCAATACCAAAATTAGCCAAATCGGTCCAGCCGTTCTCGAGTTTTAGCGAGACTAACGAAATTCGCCGAAAAACCAGAGTCACCGACATAGCTCTTCAAGTTAGCAGACTCAAGTGGCAATGAGCTAGACACGTTTGTCGGAGAACCGAATCTTCTGATAAGATTTGATTAAAGTTGCCATATTGCAGATTTTCTCACGTTCCGTTGCTGAATGCCAGTGGATTCTGACATTGTACACTAAGCTTAATTTCGATTGTAGCAATGGTTATAATGCGGATTAAATTTCAGCTTGATTCACTCTATTCCCCGGAGTTTATCAGGTTTCAATTCCGACGTATAAAATTACCGGTAATCCCCGCAGTGAGACCGGATCTCGAGCTAATCACCCGTTAAGTTATATAGGTAAGAAGTGGTCGTTAGTGGGACCGGGAGACGCTTGAGTCTTGTGCTTATCCGATCGGTAAGCGCAATTGGCCTTCACTAAGCACCGCTTATGTACGTTGCCAGGCTCTTACTTGGAGTTGATTTAAACATAACAAGTACATGGATTGTCTGAAGATTTGTTTCCCTGTGCTCTCATAGAGTATTGAAAATATATGAGTATTTCTTGGAATAGGAAAGCCTTAAATAGCGGTAGAGCCACGCTACAGACGAATACTTTGTCAAGAATGGCATAATATTTGTCTGTAGCATGAATGGGCCGGCTCGCTAGGGGAAGTATCACACTCTCGCAGGAAACCGCCGTCTGAGTGGTAGCTTAGCTACCGCGCTTCGTACGGTGAGCGACCGAGTTCGGGATGTCCAACACCCTTCCCCTCCCTCTATCCCCCTCCCATTCCCACTCCCATAATTATACTTTCCTTGAAGGTCGGCAACGCTTCCGCACTGCCTATGGCGTTGCGGATGTCTATGGGCGGCGTTGGTTGCTTTCAATCGGGTGACACACCTGCTCGTTTGCCTTCCTATCCCATAAAAAAACGCGTATGTTTCTTGTCTGATATAAAGCAATCAACACTGCCCATAGATATTTGCAATTGCAAGTGCGTTGCAGATCTTTAAGATAAGAGTAGGTTTATTTTTAAGGTCCCATTGGTGGAATACGTAGGTTTGAATCATATAAAATTATCTAACTTATTACTAAAGATAGTAGAAAAGTGTAATAAGAATCATTATGTACGTAACCTTATAGTTTGCGAACGAATGACGAAGTGGATAAAATTGACTCAATCCTAAAACTCGCCTGAAACGATATAAATTGTATAAGTATAGGTTAGTAGTATTAGAAGGACCCTTTAGATGAGGTTAAGACCCCATGCAGGATTGCTATAGAGAGCTAAAATAATGTAGCGAGTATATTCGTATATGATTTCAATATACTTTAGTAAATAAAACAATAAAATGGAAGTATATATTTCGTCGAATTGAATAGAACGTGAATTTTTTTAATAAATACTGCCCCAATGATGTATTACACAGCATTGAAGAAAAATAACGATACAGATTATAAATAGCGCCGATACGAAAACCACGCAAAGTAAGCTCGATCATAAATGTTCGCGAAGGTAGTTTATAACAACCGGCCCGAGTCGAGCAGAGCCGAGCGTCGCAGCCGAATGACAAATAACGCGGTGACACGAACTTTGGCATTGATGCGGAGGGCATTACACCGTGAAATTGGTGCATTTGGTCCATCATCCGACTGGTAATACCTTTTTATTTCGTTTTCGAGTAATTATACATACGTCTATGTATAATTGTTCATATACAGTCAATTGCAACTTCAGATACCTACATATTTAATAAAAACATGCCCTACCTACCCCCTACTCAACCCTTTTATGGAATAAACAAAAAAACAAGATGGTTCCCTGACGATAAGTAACCAGCACTGTGGCATTGCATACTTTAGGATAAGGATTTAAATAATGGGAAAATAACAAATAAAGGATAGGTCCGCCACCATAGGAAACGCATAAAATGTTTAAACCACTTGAAGCCGATTTTCTATGAAGATATGGTACTACTTTGTTACATTCTCCAATACGTATATATACATATATCATCACGTCTGTTTCCCGTAGGGTAAAGACAACAGATCTCTGTCTGCCACGCTCTCGGCACACTTTCTTTGCTTCATCCACACTCATCCATTCTTCCTTTCACATTCATCGTAGCGAATGTGAGTGGAAGAGATCTTAGGTGTCTGTCTACCCCTACGAGTAACAGGCGATATATATGTATGTATGTGAGGTTTGTATGGCGTCCATCTTGTTTTCCGACATTTGCATTTTTTCCTAAATCAGAGAGAGAGAGAGAGAGAGAGATCAATGAAATCATATGATGTGCATTGTACTAAATATACTTACAGTAGTTGTTTGGTATGAGGTCTGGCTCGGCGTCGTCGTGCTCTGGGGGCTTCTCGGCGCGGGGCGCAGGGGGCTTCGCGGGGGGCGCCCGGCGTCGCCTGGCGGCGCGACACGCGCACGCCACCAGCGCCAGCGCCGCCCCCGCCCCCGCGGCCCCCGCGCTCGCCGCCCCGGCCGCGCCCGCTCCTATTGCACTATCTGACGCTGAGAACAACACACGCATCTGTAGCATATCGTAGTTATACATTATATATAGGATGATTGAATAATCAGTAAACACATGCCTACTTATATTCTGCCAATATTTAGAGAACATCCTGCCTTGACTTCACACACACGGTTTCAATAAGATGGGGCCGATTTTTCCCTGACAAATTAATAAGCCTTTTCGGCGATATCCCTTGGCCACCCAGGTTGCCGTTTTCTGCGAGTACCCCCAAAAGTAAAGTCTATGAAACAAAACCGAGGGCCATGTCAGCACTAAAAGACAATATCGTCCTCGAGGTTAACGGCATCCCAATTTACTATTTCAGCGAGTGGCAAAGAATGCTGTGACTAGATTCCAAGAGTGTGTCCGATGCAAAACATATTATTGTATATTTATGTGACGGCGCTTCAGCGCCGAGAGTGATTTATCTTTGTCAACGACAAAGAATGAGTCATTTTAGTCATAGATAAAGCGTGCGTTGTCTGTGTCAAGAACATAGAGTGTGTGGTCTTTGTACGCCCCTCTAGCGGAACGTCGTATATATGGACGTAGGGCGGCCACATTCGGCAAACAGTTCGAATTGAGGTGTCACCAGCGCACCGTGTTTGCGATGAATCGCTAAGTGTTCGATTTAATAAGTGATTTGTGTTTAAAGTGCTTTATATCTAAAGTGAAGTGAAATGTACTGTAATAATTATAATCTATTGTCAGTGAGTGTATTATCGAGTTCGATTCTCATAGCCACGCCCACGATTCTCAGGATGAATACTGGTGAAAGGCCTTTCTTGCGTTTACATATGTATATTTCCTTGTTTAATGTTATTGTCAACAAATAAAAAGTAAACAAATAATTTTTTTCAAAGCCCGCTTTAAAGTTGATCCCGCGCGTTACAGTAACAATTGTTAATTGGGGGTGTTTTTAAAAGGGGAGGGCGGAGTGCGAGACACTTCCAACACTTCAACGTTCAGCGCTTTATAAGCCTAACAATACCATTGTCACACCAAGTGCCCAACCCCGCCGTTGTCTGGCGTCGACTCTTACAAAAGGCAGAAACGGCTCCAACGCTTATATTCTTACGTCGCTCCTACTTCGTGAAAATAATATTTAGAATAGGGATGTGCGAATCGTCTAGTGTTCAAATCGGGTCGAATACTTAATCGAATAATTCAAATATTTGATTATTCACACAGCTCTAATTTAAATCTATTATATATTTTTGAATATACTAGGGATGATCGGGGATTTAATAAATGAAATCTGATCGAATACTTTACAATTTAAGATTTAATAATAATATAATCCTTTAGATATATACATAATTTATAACATACTAAAATAATGTTATACATCGACAACCTTGTTATCTTTTTGTCTCAGGACAGATCCCTTCTTCCAACAATTTAAGATTAATTTATGGAGTTCGACAATGTTTCGCGGAAATATATACATATATGTAAATACATATATACAATTCTATTTACACTTCTTCACAAATATTGTTTTACTGATTTGTGTTTTTTATGAGACAGGAAGGCGTGTCACTTTATGAAAAGCAATGAACGCCACCCACAGACATCCGCAGCGCCATAGTAAGTGTCATTGTGGGATGGTTCCAGAGGCCCAACCCAACGGACGCAGCGCGGTAGCTAAGCTACCACTCAGACGCCGGTTTTCTGCGGGAGTGTGGTACTTCCCCGGGCGAGCCGGCCCATTCATGCTACAGACGAATAATATGCCATTCTCGACAAAGTATTCGTCTGCAGTGTGGCTCTACCACTATCAAAAAGCACTTGGAGCATCAAGCTTCAAGACTGGTTTACCCGCCGCTGATTGACCACGGACTGCGCCGCGCTTATACACCGTGACTTTTTAATTACCCGAGAAAACTACAATTCGCGTTTGTAAAAATATGTATGTCAGTAACATTCAAATATTATAGCGTTCATACAAAAATATTGTTTTATGGGACTTCTTATAAATATTACGCGACTAAATTAGGTTGGTTTGGGTGAAGTTCATATTGGAATGATAATGATGTCTATTTGAATTAGCAAGATTTTTTGTTGTATAATTTTTTTTTTTATATATTCACGCCTATCCCCCGCAGGGGTTGGCAGAGACCACAGAGCTCCATCCGCTGCCATTCATCGCAGCGAAACGGCTCGTCATTGGTCACTTTTCGCCCTCGTGAGAATAAGAACGTGACGGGTGGCGAACCACGTCGCCGTCATTTTCGACAAATTAGGTATATTAAATTCGTCTTTAGTGAATCTCACGAGTCGCAAGGGAGGATGGAGGTCAACCCCAGCAGAGCCCTGCATGCTGAGGTAAAGCACCATAGTCCCCGGGGGAGCCCGACCTCGGGACGATCGGCACGTTTAATTTACGTATAATTTTTGGTTAGTATATTAAGGATATTTTCAAAAAATTCTTTTCTTTGCCAAATTTAATGTATATGTAATATCGGTAACTGAATATATTACTTAATTTTCTCGGGTAATTAAAAAGTCACGGTATAACTTCGCATAGTCGACCATCGCGACGCGTAAGCGTGGCTGAGCCATCCGTGTGCTCGCTCACCTTTTTTATGTATATAATTAGGTCGTTACAAGTAAATCTATTTAACCCAAGGTACGAAGATATTCAGTCACATCTAGACGATGTGAAGTCGATAGGATATCAATGGCGTTCATCATTGAGGCTCGATGTCTCCGTTTCGTTCGTTTCATTTGTTTCTTTCGTTTTGTTCATTCGTTTCAGTAGGATGCCCCAAAAGATGCTAGGAACAGTGACGCCAAAGATCGGGGGGCAGTCGCCCCAATGAGTTTCAGCCCGAGTAGTGGGGTTCATCCCCGAGGCTCGATTCCACACCCATGCGTGGAGTGTGGAATGCCCCGTTTCGTTTCGTTCGACCTATTTATATAAATAACACAATAAATACATTATTTTACTGTTCCGCATAAAGATTGGTAGTAATTATTCGAGTAAGGCACTTACTACCCGTTACAATACAACTGCTGGATAAACATAAAGGTGGACAGTCAAAAGTTTTACTTAGCTAAGATCCGCGCCAAGCAAAACAATAACAGAAAATTAATAATTTTTGTTTTTCTGCTAGATGAAGTGGAACTGAATTACGGAAGACAACCGAAAAGTGAAAAGTGTCTTCCGTAGAGTCTACTATACCTGAAGATGGCTCGTGTTGGGGCGAAACCCGTGTCGTTAACAAGGCGGAAAAGTGGTAGTGTGTAAACACACACTAGTTTGGTTTGGTGTATAGTGGTTGGTGGGTGGAGAATTGATGTCCGATTTTCGGTATGTTTTTGGTCTAAGTTTCAAATAAGTCCACTTCATGTAGCAAAAAAACACATATTATTAATTTTCTGTTATTGTTTTGCTTGTCGCGGATCTTAGCTAAGTAAAAGTTTTGACTGTCCATATAGTGATGGATTTCCGCAAAGTAACGCCTGACTCCATTAATAAACATAAAGGGATGAGTGCGTGTAGTAAGTCGTTTGGAATGTTGCTAACAATATTTACATGAATAAGTGACACAACATGCAAACGTCCTTAGTATAAATGTGTTGAATATCATTAGCTGAGTTGCAAGGAGCGAGAAAGTGGCTAAAAGTGAGGTGTCAGCTTCACCCCTCGCCCCTCGCCCCTCACCTCACGCCGCCCCCACCACGGCTCTTACGACGACATGAGTATCCATTACAGCAGGCCGTAAGTGGGTCATGGAGACGGGAATTAAATTGGGGCATTATGTTAAATATAACATTGCTAACTAAATAATGTAATAATGAATTGGCGAATTTATACAAGCAACCGGAGTTGTGATTTCATTCCATGTGTATACATCACGCTGTTACGAGCGTGTAATTATGTTACATAACACAAGAGAGCGAGAGAGAGATCAAACATATTCTTCCATTTTGCATACGACACGTCTTTCGTCCTAACACGAGGCATCATCAGATAATACCTGATGTTGCCTCGTGTTCAGGCGAAACACGTGTTGTATGCAGTGTGGAAGAGTGGTAGTGTGTGTTTGGTGTTGTTGATAGTGGTTGGGACAAAAAAAATTTCGGCTTGACGTTGAGTTCTAGGACATCCTGTATACGTCAAAGTGAGGAACATTTATTCAAAGTCACGGCATGTGTGGGCGTATCATTAAAAAGCCAGCCATCGTGCTCTGGTAAATTTATTACAGGTACTAAATTATGAACTAATTAGGACTTTTCAAACTATATTATATAATTAAACAATATCAATATCAGCCCACGGCAGTCCATTGCTGGACATAACCGCAAGTAGGTATAGTCAGAATTTTTTACTTAACTAAGATCCGCGACAAGCAAACAAAAATAGAAAAATAATAATGTGTGTTATACTGGAAAAAGTGGATTTACGGGGAACTTAAACTAAATCTTACCGAAAAACGGCCGTCAGCAACTCTCCACCTACCAACCACTATTAACAACACACAACACTACTCTTCCACAACGTACACGACACGTGTTTCGCCTCCGCCAACACGAGGCATCATCAAGTATAGTAGACTCTACGGAGGACAACCGTTACGTATTACAGTTGTCTTCCGTGGTTGGAAGTGGAAAGTTGCTGACGGCCATTTTTCGATAAGATTTAATTTAGGTTCCCCGTAAATCCACTTCCAGTAGAAAACACACATTATTAATTTTCTATTTTTGTTTGCTTGTCGTGGATCTTAGCCAAGTAAAAGTTCTGACTGTCCACATAGTAATGGATTTCCGCAAAGTAACGCCTGACTCCATTAATCATCAGGTCTGCGTCAAGTCTGCGTTATAGTATGATAGAAATAAAATTTTTGTATTTTTCTTTCAGGAACAGAAGAAACAATCTCACGTCTAATACCCAACTTCATTTAAAAAATCCTTCTACCAGATTTGCTCTAATAATGTGGCGTTGTTAGCGAATTGAGTGCACTGAGAGGTGAAGCCATAAAGACCGAGGTTTACTCCTCTGAGAGGTTCCTGATTAATCTGCCTTATAACGGCAAGATACCTTTAATTAAAATGGGATTATCCGACGGCTTCGGACAGCGGAGGCTACCTACCGTAGGGATCGCTGCCTCATAAAATCTATACATAATAGCAATTCGGGGTTTTCTTTGTTCGACCAAAAGAATCCTTTAAATCTATATTATTATATATAAAAATGGAGAGTCATTTTGTTAGTCTCGTTAAAACTCAAAAACGGCTCGACCGATTTTAATACATTTTTTTTGTTCCTTAAAATACGAGGAAGGTTTACGAATAAAAAATATAGGGAAACCAAAAAGAAAATTGAAAAATGAAAAATTTATTTTTCTTTTACTTTCAATAGATGGCGTTCGTGACGGCTTTGTCGTCTAACGGACGTGTTGTTATACAAAACTTTTGTCTTTTTTGTGCGATTTTGAAATGTATTGCATACCTAAATACTATCTTATCGGAAGAAGATGACTTACCAGGGGATATTTTATAAAAAATGTTTTTGAAACCAGATGTTTGTTAATAGTGTGAAATTCTTAATATTTAATTTTGTTACAGTTCAGGAATTTCATTATAAGCATACGTATGTTTGAATACGTGAGTTTAAATCAATGTTGTTTTTCCAAATATGAATATATTCAATGCCATAGCGATATATCCAACAAAAAATGGAACGATCGCTTCAGTAACAGTGACGTGGTGACGTATGAAAGGCATTAAATCACGGCTGTGGAAGCTCATCGTGTAACCAGCCATCACGTGTCACGTCACACCATATATCAATCATCAGTAATAGTGGTAGAGCCTATACTTTTTGTAGTATGAATGGGCTAGCTCGCCCGGGGAAGTGCCATACTCCCGCAGAAAACCGCTCATAGACTTCCGCACTGCCTATGGCACTGCGGAAGTCTATGGGCGGCGTCGATTGCTTTCCATCAGGTGACACGCCTGCTCGTTTGCCTTCCTATCCCATTAAAAAAAACCAATACTAAACGCATTTTTTGTCCCTAAAATCTTCAGCTGAATTTAACGGACTAGGTACAAATAATTTAGAGTGGTTAATGCCAAATCGAAAAAGAAAGCCTTGGATACGTAATATCATGGAGTGGACCGGTATAGCGGGTGCTTCAGATGTGCTGCACCTCGCGAAGGAGGAGAGTTGTGCTGAATTGGCTGTCAACCTTCGCAGGTCGGGGAGATACTCTTAGAAAAAGAAGAATGCCATATTCTTGTATTTTTAATACACACCTGTGCGTTTTTCCGGATCCCTAAAGAGCACGTCATCCAGATGTGCTGGAGCTGATCTCCCCTTGCTGTTCACTGCCACTGCAGCGAGACGGAACCGGACGTCCCACTCCAGGCCGCGTACGGTCCACGAGGGTTCTTCAGATGATAGGTTCACCCTGAGAACAACATACCCGGAGTTATCTTTATTCTACTTTATCTTTAAAGCTCATAAATTCCTTGGAGAAAGGAATTAAAGGCCGGCAATACTTCTGTACTGCCTATGGCATTGCGGATTTCTATGGGCGGCGTTGATTGCTCTCCATCAAGTGACACCCATAAAAAAAATTAACATTATCTTTGCATAATCTGCCAACAGATGGTGCCAAAATAAATATAAAACTAGGTTTGTTTATTGTATTAAATAATTATGTAATGATATTAATTCTAACACGACATATACGTTTCGGTGAGTTCGATTCTCCGACAGATATTTTATTTTGAATCATATCCACTAGACAAACTCAGAGCGTGGCGGTAAAATTTAATTCTTCACATATTAAAAGCGAGGGTTCCCTTTTGTGAGAAAAAAGGTTTTTTGATTAAAAATTATATTGCGGAATTCCTTTAGTTTCAAATTTGACCGGCCCCCGGGCCCGCGGCGATGGAGGACGAAGTGAAACTTTTGTCGTTTTTATTATCCCCGCAAGAATAAAGGGCGAAACTCGTGAACACATCTAAATTCTCGTTAGGGCGCCATTGTCCGCTGATGTACCACCGTCACTGTCGTATTCATCTCGGGAGGCTGCGGCCCTCCGAGGGCAAGCGTTACAGCGCTTAATATTAGATGGAACCCTTTCTCATCCCAACACCTCGCCGACGAGCGTCGTAACTCACGTTTCTCTCTCTATTTTTTTGTACACTCGCCAATTTGTGAAAATTGCGATTCTTACAGCATTCCTTTGAAGCGAAATTATTATTTCTTTTTTCTTAACTCGAGTGTGTTTTATGTAACACGAATACACTTTAGTCGAATGGAATTAAATTGAAAAACTCTAAAGACTATTAAAATATTGTCTTTTGTGATTTCCATTTCGGAAAATAAATTGGTACATTATATTTCTTTGTGATTTATTTATTTTATTTAAACTTTATCCGACGACCGATTGGCTCAGTGGCGGGGCCCTCCGCCCGCGGAGTCAATGGTGGCGGGTTCGATTCCCGCATCGGAATAAATATTTATATGGATTTTTAAATGTTTATTCCGAGTCTGGTAACCCCCCAATCCACGTTTCCTTTCCTGCCCCCCTTCTTTTCTTCTCTATCCTTTCCCTTCCTCTCCGCCAATCCACGGTCTGCCGAGCCAATGGATGCGTGGCTAGGGGCGAGCCTAGTCGTAAGCGTGCCGATCGTCCCGGAGTCGGGCTCCCCCGGGGACTATGGTGCCTTACCTCAGCATGCAGGGCTCTGCTGGGGCTGACCTCCATCCTCCCTTGCAGCTCGTGGGATTCACTAAAGACGAATTTAATATACCTAATTTGTCGAAAATGACGGCGACGTGGTTCGCCACCCGTCACGTCCTGATTCTCTCGAGGGCGAAAAGCGACCAATGACGAGCCGTTTCGCTGCGATGAATGGCAGCGGATGGAGCTTGTGGTCTCTGCCAACCCCTGCGGGGGATAGGCGTGAATATATAATAATAATAATAATCAAACTTTTTCTGCACAGAATGTACATGCGGACTGAATTCCATTGGGCAGTTCTCTGCCAGTCAACTTGCTGGTGAAACTGAGATGATTGGTTTGAAGATGGAGCAGCTTGAAGCCAGTGCGGTGAGAAGGAGTAAGAAGTTGTAGATTATCTATAGAACGGAGATAGATAAGAAGCCTCCCTGTATTGGAACTTTGATTTCAGAATCACTGGAGCACAAGGATCGTCTAGTTACCATACCTCGTCATTATAATACATAATGTATACTTCAACTAGCTAAGAACAAGTGTCACAGGTGTAAAAAAAATTAAAGTTTCATAGCTGTCTGAAATTTATTACACGATTTAGTTGTTTTTAATTTTATTGTATTGTATGTATATATGAGTAATAGTATGTGTATGGATGTAAGTGTATGTGTCCGTATCAATGTCGTCACTGTGGTCCGCGATCTGACCACGTAGGTTCTTGCTGAAAACCAGCGCCAGGTGCTCCAATAGAACGCTGGCGTATGCTGAGTCAAAACCTTTTTATGACACTTGTTAGATTAAAATTATTTTCTTTTTGTTTTGTTTATTTGTATATCATTAAGGTTTTAATTTAAGCTATTGTAAAAATATATGTGTGTCATGAATAAAGATTTTTTCTATTAAAGAGGTTTAAACAATATTCTCTTTATTACGTTTTAAGCTGTTAACTTGCTATGTAACAGTCATAAGGCTAAGGTATAAATAAAGGATATAAATGTCTGAAATCATACCTCTTCATGGCGCTGAGGCGAAGTAAGAAAGTAAAAATTATAGCGGTTGCTTAATAGGAATCGAAAATAAGGATCATGTTACGGATAGAACATGATCCTTATTCATATCCAGTATTTAGCGATACTGAGGAGTCTCACCTAGTCAAGGAACAACTTATACACATTCCAATCTGCAGCCAAGGCTCTGGAGAAGTGATTCTCATATTATCTTCCAGCTGCCACAACCATTGGATGTGTGGAGACAGGGTATTAGGGACACATCGAGGCAGCGACGATCGAAATGCATTATCGGACTGCGAGTGTCGTGCTAACAAAGAACATAGTAGACTGTTTAGCTATAAGTCGAAACCCACCGAGAAGACGATGACTGACCTGGGTTATTGAACAACATACATTGTGATCTTTACGATACATTTCATTTTTGTATTAGGTAGAAGAGGGAAACCTGTACACCAAGGGTTGCCAAAGGGGGACCTTTGGACTTGGAGTCGAAAGTCACCAAAAACCGCATTTTTTTTAAATTGGTAAGTATTTTGTATCAATAGGAAAAAACAAATAATAGAATTTTTAAAGTAATTTGGTAATAGCCGAGGTACCAGTTCATCAGAGAGATCTCTTGCCCAAAATATAATAATAATATTTATTTATTTTATACGTATTGTGGATTATATAATAAAGTTTTCTTTCTTTTTTCTAAATTGAAAAAATTGTTAAATATATAATATAATATAATTGGTAAATAAAAAAATAATATAAAGTATATTATTATGGGTGTTTTAGTATTTTTATAGAAAAAAATTTAGAATATTTTAATTAATTTAGTATTGTAAAATAAACTTGAAATGTAATGAGCGTCTTTCAAAGCCCTGTTTAAGATTTAACCAAGGGAATTTGTGGACTTTTGAATGTAACTGAGGATTTACATCGCTTACCTTGGTACAGCGTCCTTTCCCGAATACACCTCAAGGAGGAAACGCTGTGGTAGACCGCCGTCGAAGCCCGCCACACAGGACACCTCAACGGAGTCGGCTGTTTGGTTCCACAGCGTGCAGTTGCGAGGCGCATGAGGTTTACCTAAAGAATAAATACACACTTACCACTCTAATAGCATATATACATACATACATATCATCACGCCTGTCTCCGGTAGGGGTAGGCAGAGACCACAGATTCCCACCTGCTACGTTCTCGGCACACTTTCCTTGCTTCCTCCACACTCATTACTCTCCTCATGCAAACCCCCCGGTTAAGGGTACTCTGTTCTGCTTGTAGGATCCATAAAAGAACAGTCAGTATCTCTAAACTTGGGTAAAGGCATTAAATATTAACATTTACTTCGGCATCTGAAATGTTTGCGCATACCAGAACGATTGGCTTTTATCCCGTACTATGGAATAAGTCCGCATAATTATTAATAAGATTACGGTCTAGCCCAAATCGCATCCTGATGACGTTGATATGTAAGATGGATTCTCCCACACTACAGCACTTCCACAAAGTGTTAGTGTACATTTTTAATTAGTTCATTAATATAGTTTTTAAAGGAATTGTAACTAACAAGTGGACCCGAGTTGTTTGTTAAATAAATATATTATTATTATTATGAAATATTTAAAACAACGTATATACATTAGCCAAATTCCGAAAAGAATAAATTATCAGGTCAGGGAGTATCTTTGCCTAGTCGCCTATCCGCTAGTTATGATGTTGGTACACGGGTACGCGACCCCGGCCTCCCGAGCTACTACCGTATCACTCCTCGTCTTCCGTTGCGGTAGTATCATATCAATATCATCCTGTATAAATCCATCTTTCCTTTCTCCTACCCTTTCCATTCTTCTCTATCCTTTTCCCTTCCTCTCTGTCAATCGACTGTCTGCCATGCCTATGGATGCCGTCCCGGGATCCGGGTCCCCGGATACTATAGTCCCTTATCTCAGGTCTAATGGGGCTGACTTCCATCCTCCCTTTTGGCTCGTGGGATTCACTATGACGAATTTTAATAAACCTAATCTGTTAACCGTGACGTGGTGATTAAAAAAGCTTGTTGGAGTTTTCCCGCCAACTTATATCAGTGACGTTGTGTTTTTATTTCATTTGTATAATCTTATATTATTATCAGTTATATTGTTTAATTATGGAAGCGTATTATACAATATAGTTCGATTAAGGCGTATAAGTGAAGTGATATGAAGTAAATGCGTGTATCGTGACTTTTTAAGTTGACTGAAGAATTCCATAGGTTTTGGTACATTAGCCACCATTTTATCAAGACGTAACGTGATAAGTTGACTACTTATATTTCAAGAGATTTAATATTATTGTATTTTACTAGACACTGGCTTAATAGTTGTAAATGGTTGCCATAAAAAAAAAATAAGAAAAAAGTTGATCAATATATTGAGGTCGTTGGTTGCTAGGCAACGCTTTGTTATAAAATATTCTTTTCGGAATTTAGCCATGGTTAATTATTGTCTTTATGTTTCGCTAATGTAGAGAAAATTTTTGTATTGTCTGTTATGTTTGTAAACTGAATCTTACCTAATTAAGATGTAATCTAAATTTGTTTAACGAATTTGGATACGTAATTATAATATTTGCATAGAAATTGAGGGTTTTACTCATCGCCTACCTAGAAATTATGTTCAACTATCTCCATATTTTTCTCTTACAATAAAAGCGACACACATTACAATTTATTTGTTGAAGTTACAACTTCAATAGCGTTATACGACTCTGGGTCGGGAAAAAATCTATGCTTAAGGTATATCTACCTATGAATATAGCTATAGACATACTTTAAACACAGTTAATGCACGCGCAGCTGCCTACGTACACGCATCACGCCAACACATTGTATATACCCAATTGTATGTGTGTGCGTTGGACGCTTCATGGATGGATAAAGTTTTGTGAGTCGCGTCAGCAACATGCAGTATTAATAGCAGCATTTAATATTACAATAAGTTTGACATTTCAAAATACAGTTTTAAGTTTTCACTTCTGTCGATAGTCCTCGTGACTGTTTCCGATTTTTTATTCAAGACATCCTGCTGCCTTCTGATTCCTTATCAGAATGTTATTAATTTTATATCAGGATTTTATTTAAAGTAGATCAAGTAAAAATCAAAATTGACAAATCTCCTTTGGGCAGAGAAATCTATTCAATGTGTCACATAAAGGAACAAATCTTCAATTAAAATTGTAGATAATAATATGGTATATATATATATATATATATATATATATATATATATATATATATATATATATATATATATATATATATATATATATATATATATATATATATATATATATATATATATATATATATATATATATATATAATTATAATTTAATTATTATAATTTTTAACTTTATATACTTTACATCTTACGAGGGGCCTTGTTTTTAGGATCCATCAGATCAGTTGCTTGTCAGAGTCATTTTACCATCGTATACGCTGACTGGGATATGATGCTTCAAAGATTATTATACATTTACTTTTCGTGCAAGTATACCTTGTACAATGAGATAATCATAAAGAAACACTCTGATGGTTAGTCCACCGTGTTTGGTGCTGATAATGTATACTGTGATGTGATAAAAGGTTTACCCGCTGCGACCATTTGGAAGACGCAAGGCGCGAGCTGCGTGCCGACCTCGTTGGAAGCGGAACACGACAGCGTTCCATAGTCCAGGTCCGCCACCGGTGTGTACCTGGAACATAACTACGGATGATATTGCCAGGTAAGAATCCGGCGCGCTTCCTGTGTACAAAGTGGACTTTTTTTTTGAACAGCATTAGATAGTAACCGTGCATATGTATTTCCAGTTTCCACAGGCTTACTCGTTCGCTTGTCCCTTAAAAAAAATATATTTTAACTGTAATCAAAAAAGTTGTGCTATTTGGTAAGGTCGGTTGATGACTCCGGTAATAGGAACGTTGTATCAGTAATGGCGTCTGTATTTTCAGACCGATCTTTACCTCTTATAGAAATGGTTATAAACGCCATCTGTCAACCGCGTGTCCCTCTTTTGTTCATCGGAGGGGAGGGGAGTTCACACCGGACACAGGTAGAGATGACAGTACCGAAGAAACAATGTGGTTTTGGAAATATAGAAAAAAAATATGGTAGTGACTCTCACTTAAATCTACACTAAGAATGGGACGTTTTCTGACTCATTATTCGGGCCTGTATTGTCAAAAATGGTGTTAACTTTCGCCTAGTTCTGTATTTTACATACATACATACATATCGTCACGCCTGTTTCCCGTAGGGGTAGGCAGAGACCACAGATCTCCATCCGCTACGATCCCGGCACCCCTCCTTGTTCCTCCACACTCATCCATCTTTTCATCCAACCTTCCTTTCACATTCATTGTAGCGAAACGGCTTTCCGATAGTCGATTCTCGTCCTCGTGAGAATATGGACATGACGGGTGGCGAACCACGTCGCCAGAATTTTTTACAAATTAAGTATATTAAAATTTGTATTTTACTGTATTAACTTTGAAAATTAAGAGAAAATGATCAATATCTTGCACTTTTCCTGTATACATTCAAATTTTTAGAAACTATAGGGAATTCTACGATGAAGAAAGAAATTTTTCATTCATTTCAATCTACATATATTAATTTAAAACGTTCGCAGTTGTTCGGTAAACACTTTGTAATGCATAGGTTCGTTAGTTCATAATAAGGGGGAAGTCCCGGATTAAAGCGACAACAGGTCGGCCCTCGCGCGTCACCGCGTCAAGGGTTGATTAGCTTACGCATTGTCCCGCCGAGCGTGAAGGAGTCACACTAGCGCAAACAAAGCTTTACAAATTTCTAAAATAATTAACACCACAATTATTTAAACCTTTATTCAATACCTATGTAGTGGTAAAGCCACGCTGCAGACGAATACTTTGTCAAGAATGGCATATTATTTGATTGTGGCATGAATAGGCCGGCTCGCCCGGGGAAGTACCACACTCCCGCAGAACACCGGCGTCTGAATGGTGGCTTAGCTGCCGCGTTTCGTCCAGAGAGAGGTTGAGTTCCGGAGGCCCAACCCCCCTTCTCCTGGCATCGCTTCTGCACAGCCTATGGCACTGCGGATGTCTATGAGCGGCGTTGGTTGCTTTCCATCAGGTGAAACGAGCAGGCGTTTGCCTTTCTATCCCATAAAAAATCAAAATAGAGCCAGTTTAATATTCAATATAATAACGCAGAATTATTAAAATTATATTATTTTAATAATTCTGCATTATTATTATAGTATACCATGTGTGTGTGTGTCCACCAATCTGCATTGGACAAGCGTGGTGGGTTATTGTCTGTTCCTCCATTATTGGAGAAGCCCGTGCTCAGCACTGGGACATATATGGGCTGCAGAAACACCATGTGCGGCGTGACTTGTGCTTTGTAAAGACGAAGGCAATGGGCAGACGTGGAATACTGTCTCACTGTTAGTTTTAATGTTTTTTGTAATAAAAAGGCTTTCATACTTGAGACTGGACGCGCTGCCGTTGGATGTGTATCTGTCGGCCGCGACGTCCAGGGTCTCCCCGGAGTTGTTGAACTTCCACTTGAAGACCGCTGCGGGGGGGTCGGCGTCCACTTCGCACACGATGACCACGGACTCCCCGCGCGCCGCTCCCACAACCGCCACGCCCCCGCTGCGGCACGATGGGGCATCTGCAGTGCACAATTGATTAACGTATCTGCTGAAGATGCCAAGTCTATAAACCAATCAGCTAATTAATAATGTTACGTAAAAGAAATTTACATTGCGGATGTGGATGGAAGTAAGGAAGTCAGTAGGGGATCCCAAGGAAAACATTTTCTTTTTTAAGAACCTTTATATGTCCCATTTCTAAGCACGGTATTCTCCATTTCTGAAGGAACGTACGTTAACCCACCACGCTTGTCCAATACGGATTGGTGGGGTTACCAGACACAGAATAAACATTTGTAAATCATACATGTATTTATTCCGATGCGGAGATCAAACCCGCGACCATTGACTCCGCGGGCGGAAGGTCCCGCCTCTGAGCCAATTAGTCGTCGTAGGAAGTCGAAGGAAAACATACCTTGACCAAATTGCTGAAGTTTTTAGGGAAGGCCAGGTCAAGAGTACCCGTAACCCGCGGGCTTGCATGAGGAGAATGATGAGTGTAGAGGAATTAAGGAACACATATCGATATCGTTGCAGATGGAGATCTGTGGTCTCCGTCTTTTGTCTACCATTACGGAAAACAGGCATTACGATATGTATGTAAATTTATTTGAAGGAATCTGTTTTTTGTTCCTGTAATAAGTTATTTTATTTAAGGCTCTAATATATTTAATACTACTTTTTCCATTTTTATGGGAAACGAGCAGGCGTTTCACTCGAGGGAAACTAATTAACGTCAGCCAAAAACATTGCCGGCCTTTGAGGAAAGTGTAACTCAACAGCTCGTCAGACGAAGCGTAGTAGCTAAGCTACCACTCAGACGCCAGTTTTCAGCGGGAGTGTGGTACTTCCCCGGCCGAGCCGGCCCGTTCATGCTACAGACAAACAATATGCCTATACTTTACAAAGTATTCGTCTCCATCGAGGCTCTACCACTAGAAGTATGTACTCATGTGTGTTACTACAGAAGGCAATAAATTTTACTATCTCGTGTATTACGTATTTTGATACGTGTCGTATAATTTCACTTGTGATGATAATGCATATCAATAACAGCCCAATCACTTGTTGATACAAATAAATATTTCAGCTCAATCGACCTGAGTACGTCAGTCCTCATACGCCACTCGCATTGATCGGAACACGCGATATCTCTCCTTCGAAATGTGTCTGCCTTCAAACATTTTCTGAATGCAAATTTACGTCACGCACCCCGTCGCTCTGGTCCGGATTCACGTTTTATAAATTCGTAAATTGAAGCTGAAAAATTGTTCTGTCACCCATTGTCACTGTGTATTGATAGGTTGACGTATTTGCGCGATAGTTTCATCGAAAGCCATTTCTGAAATGTTTCCCGAAATGTTTTTGGTTTTTTATACGGAACAGTTAAGAAAATGAGCGAATGTTACTTACCATAACAAGAACCAATGTAGTTTTGAAGTGAAAACTTCTATAGCCACGTTACAAAAGTCTGGGTAGGGAAAAATCTATGGTTTATATTATATTTTTCAGAAACTTAATATGTACAACGACACGAAAACGATCGCGGTTGTAATAGTATTATTTTCGTTCACTGGCTTCTTCAAGTCCATTATCTAGATCTTTTGTTCGGATAAAAGCTTTATTGTTCATGACAAACATACAGATTAAGAATACAATTACCTTTAAGCAATATAAATTGAAATCTTTATGCAGAATACAAACCCGTGATAATTGGGTCAGAAAACGAATGAATCCTTGAAACGAAAATTATGTGTCAATTTAAAGATAATGCTGATAATGAAATCGATATACAATATAATGTAAGTAAATAAATATTAAATTGGTAGAGGAGTAGTGTAAGTACTTAAATGGACATTAAGTTGTAAAAACGTTTTACGTCCCGTACACGTAATGCGTTTTATTATCTCGTTATGTCCGAGTCGTAGTTCAACGCCGACGCGGGTGAAAATATAATAAAGAACTCAACTTTTACACCACTTACAAAAATCTGCTCGATAAATGTAGTTATGTATGTATATGAAAGGTCAGGAAGTATCTTCGAGAAATTTACGCTACAACATCATCATCACCAACAACCTGCGGCAGTCCACTGCTGGACACAGGCCTCCCCCATGGAGCGCCACCTAGCCCGATCTTCGGCTACACGCATCCAGTTTCTGCCAACCGCCCTGCGCAGATCGTCGCACCATCTAGCCGGGGGACGTCCCTCACTACGTTTACCGAGACGCGGTCTCCACTCTAGCACTCGTTTGCTCCAACGATTGTCGGGTCTCCGACAAACGTGACCAACCCATTGCCACTTTAGATTGCTAATTCGGAAGGCTATCTCGGTGACTTTAGTTCTCTGGCGGATTTGTTCATTCCGAATCATATCTACCAGAGAAACTCCGAGCATAGCTCTCCATAGTTCTTTGAGCGACTGAGCTTATGAAATAGACGGACTGTCAGCGTCCATGTTTCGGCGCTATAGGAGAGTACGGGTAGAACACAATGGTCGAAGACTTTTGTTTTCAGCCTCTGAGGTATGGGCGACGAGAAGACTTGACTAAGTTCCCTAAATGCTGCTCAGCCTAGCTGAATCCTTCGCTAGGCTACAACATCTCTTTGTAATCGAGTCCCTATTATGGAAAGTCTAGAATTAGGATGGAAGACATTGCTCACCCCGACGTAATAGTAGATTTTCCGTTTATTACTAAATTTGAATGAATTATTACTAAATTTTATTAGATTATAGAATTTTATGGTCAGGGAGTATCTTTGCCTAGCCGCCGGTCCGATATTTATGGTATTGGTACACGGGTACGCGACCCCGGCCTCCCGAGCCACTACCGTATCACTTCTTGTCTTCCCTTGCGGTAGTATCATATCCCGATCATCCTCTCTAAATCCATATTTCCTTTCCTCTGCCCTTTACTTTTTTCTCTATCCTTTTCCCTTCCTCTCCGCCAATCCACGAACTGGCGTGCCAATGGATGCGAGGCTAGGGGCGAGTTTAGTTTATCTCAGCACGCGGGGCTCTGCTAGGGCTGACCTCCATCTTCCCTTGCGTCTCTGGGCTCTCTTCACTATGACGAATTTTAATAAACCTAATTTGTTTAAATAATAACGCTGACGTGGTTGGCCACCCGTCCTGATTCTCACGAGGGCGAGAAGCGACTAACGGAGAGCCGTTTCGTTACAATTTATGTGAGAGGAAGAATGCATGAAAAGATGGATGAGTGTGGAGGAAAGGTGTACCGAGATCGTAGCGGATAGAGATCTGTGGTCTCTGCCTACCCCTACGGGAGACAGGCGTGACGATAAGTGTGCATGTAAATCGGAACTCATCATAATGCTGAGTACCATCGAGATATTTATAGAACATAATTAATTTTAAATTTAAACGAACATTGTTCAGAACAAACCACCAGTGTTGCAATGTATAATATTAAGGCCAGTTACATCGATTTATTAATTTTACCCCCAGTTACATCGATAATTAGTTACATCGATGTGTCAAGTTAATAAATGCATTGGCGACGATCTGATAATTTGATTATCACGTGTGGCCTGTTCATCAGACATTGCTCAATATTTATGAGCTCTTTACATAATGAAGTTAATCATTAATATTACGAGTATACCTAATAGTGGTAGAGCAACGCTGCAGACGAATACTTTGTCGAGAATGGCATAATATTTGTGTGTAGCCTGAATGGGCCGACTCGCCCGGGGAAGTACCACACTCCCTCAGAAAACTGGCGTCTGAGTGGTAGCAAAGCTATCGCTCTTTGTCCGGTGAGCGGTTGAGTTCCGGAGACCCAACACCCCTCCCAACTCCCCCTGCCATAATGACACTTTCCTGAAAGGCAGGCAACACTTCTACAGCACCTGTGGCACTGCGTATGTCTATGGGCGGTGTTGATTGCTTCCCATCATATGACACGTCTGCTCGTTTGCCTTCCTATCCCATAAAAAATAACCTATTTTCATAAATAACAAAACACACCACATCATATATTGGATTTAAAAACTTTTTGATCGTTATTTCAAATATTGAAAGTTTACTTTTACCGCTAAGCGAAATAGCAATTGTTTTGGGTTATGTTACTGCCTATTAGTTTTTAATTTTCTACTTATATCCTGTTATTAAGCCATGGAGAGAGCTATGCTTGGAGTTTCTCTGGTAGATACGATTCGGAATGAAGAAATCCGCCAGAGAACAAAAGTCACTCTCATAGTCTTTCGAATTAGTAAACTAAAATGGCAATGGGCTGGTCACGTTTGTCGGAGATCCAACAGTCGCTGCTGCGGACGAGTGCTGGAGTGGAGACCGTGTCTCGGCAAACGTAGTGTGGGAGTCCCTGGGACGAATCCCCTTTATGGAAAGTCTTGAACTGGCACATCATACACTGACGTAGTGTCAAGTAGATTTTTCCTTTTGTATATTTTCTACCGAATTATTTAATAGTTAATTTTATTTTAATAGATTAATATATAATGGGATGCTTAGATGATTTGAGCTCATAGAAAGGACGAATGAAAGACGACTAGGAAAAAAAATTTACGTTGCACATGTGGATGGAAGGGTTGATAGGGAAAGACAAATGAGAACATATCTTGGCCAAATGGCCGAGTTTTTTAAAAAGGGTTAGAAGTAACCTTAACCAGCGAGCTCGTATAAAGAAGAGCTGAGTGTGGATGAAGCGAAGAAAGCTGTGCTGAGGGTGGATAGAGATACTGCGGGAAACAGGCGTGATGATATGTATATATTTATAATAGTTAATAATGGAGTCAGGCGTTACTTTGCGGAAATCCATCACTATATGGACAGTCAAAAGTTTTACTTAGCTAAGATCCGCGACAAGCAAAACAATAACAGAAAATTAACAATGTGTGTTTTTCCGTTGGGTTTAGTGGATTTATTTGGAACTTAAACCAAAAACTTACCGAAAATCGGCCATCAACTCTCCACCCACCAACCACTACACACAACGCCAAACACACACAGTGATAGTGTTATAATAGTTGTTAATGAAACCATAAAGATCCTACCAGAGACAGCGGCTGAAATTGTTAATCATATAATTAATTTTAATGTCGGCTACCTTTTCATATCTACTGTCGGAGGTATAGGAACTCTGTTGTTATATTCGTGAATAGGCGGCTGTTTGCATTACTGAACACCTGCGCTTAACAGCTCTGAAATGCTCGGTTAATTTATGCATATCTATTCTCCCTCGAGCGCCCCATCTAACTGAGATAATTTAAAACGAACTTCTCGCCGGCCATTGTTCTTTGGGCCCCTTTTGTTCTTAAATTCGAAGAGTTGAAAAAAATTATCTTTTTGAATTGTACGCCGCGACCCCTCGGATGATATTATTATCTTGAATTTGAGTGTAACAGAGGTTTTAATTTTAAATTAAAATTCAGGTATATTCTCCAAAGTTGCCGCACAATTGTCACTTTCCGTAAATTTTGGATTATGAAAAATAATGTGTAGATTTTAGCTAGCAAATAAAGCAGAGTTATTAAATAGCTGATAAATTAGTGAAAGACGACTGGTAAAAGAAATTTATGTTGCGAATGTGGCTGAAAGGGTCGGTAGGGAAAGACCAAGGAAAACATACCTTGGTCAAATTATCAAAATTTTTAAGGAACGCCAAGTCAAGATTACCGTTAAACGGAGAGCTTGTATGAAGAGAGGGGGGAGTGTGGAGGGAGCATAAAAAGTGTGCCGAGATCGTAACAGATGGATATCTGACATACATATCGTCACGCCTGTTTCCCGTAGAGGTAGGCAGTGACCCCAGATCTCCATCCGCTACGATCGCGGCATACCTGCTCTGCTTTCTCCACACTCATTCATCTATTCATCCAACCTTCGTCTTCATGTATTACTTCACAAAGAAAACTGTACATATGAGATCGATTTTATGTTTTTATTCTTTAAAAAAAAATGTTGATTTTTTTACTTGTTGTGTAGGTCATAATTTGTAGATATATTACATATTTCTAAAGTAGCTGCAAAATTAAACTATTTGTATATGGACAGTCAAAAGTTTTACTTAGCTAAGATCCGCGACAAGCGAAACAATAACAGAAAATTAATAATGTGTGTTTTTCCGTTGGGTTCAGTGGATTTATTTGGAACTTAAACCAAAAACTTACCGAAAATCGGCCATCAACTCTCCACCCACCAACCACTATACACAACGCCAAACACACACTATCACTTCTCCATCTTGTACACGACACGTGTTTCGCCCCAACACGAGGCATCTTCAGGTATAGTAGACTCTACGGAAGACAACCGAAAAGTGACTTTTCGGTTGTCTTCCGTAGAGTCTACTATATACCTCGTGTTATACACACATTATTAATTTTCTGTTATTGTTTCGCTTGTCGCGGATCTTAGCTAAGTAAAACTTTTGACTGTCCATATAGTGATGGATTTCCGCAAAGTAACGCCTGACTCCATTAATAAACTATTTGTATAATTTATTGTACTATCATTATACTATTTGCGATTCACTAAAGTGACGTGAATATACAGGGACTTCAAATGTTAGGTAATATTCCTGCAAATATTTCGAGGAAAATGGTATGTAAGCATATTTGCTAACACTGCAAAATGTTGCAGTACATTTCTGATCAAAGGTAGCTGTAAAATATGATTGTTTTGCTTTACATCTGTATCTAGCTTTATTTTTTTTAACCAATTGTGCAACCGATTTATCATATATACATATCGTCACGCCTGCTTCCCGTAGGGGTAGGTGACCGTCCCGGGATCGGATTCCCCCGGGTACTATAGTGCTTTACTTCATCATGCGAGGCACTGCTCGGGACTGATTTACATCCTCCCTTGCGGCTCGTGGGTTTCACTATTACGAATTTTAATAAACCTAATTTGTTAAAAAATGACGGCGACGTGGTTCGCCACCCGTCACGTTCTAATTTCTACGAGGGCGAGAAGCGACTGACGGAGAGCCGTCTCGCTAAGATGAATGTGAGAGGAAGGATGAATGAAAAGATAGATGAGTGTGGAGGAAGCAGGAAGAGTGTGCCGGATCGTAGCGGATGGAGATCCGTGGTCTCTGCCAACCCCCTGCGGGAGATAGGTCAAACGATACGTATGTATAATGAAGTCAGTACCAGGAAATACGACATACGTATATAGATTGTAGATAAAAAAGTCGTTGGAGAGTATACTAACATTTGACTCTAAAATGCAGTTCGTTGGAGACGGTCTCGCCTTCAGCGTTGAGCGCGGAGCAGGCGTAGCGACCGCTGCTGTGGCGCGTCACCTTCTGCAGCACCAGGCTCTGGTTGCTGTGGAACACTCGTGCTGTCGCGTTGTGTGCCAACGCCCTGTCCTGTACAAAACAGACAAAATTAACATCTCTATCCTTAAAGTAATTATTTTTGTTTTTGCGTAAAAAACATTTCAACGTGCATATCCACTATTATAGCTACATAGTCACTGTTGTATACGGGACGAGTGAAACGACAGCCAGCTTAGCGTGAATCTACTTCGTCACTCAGTGTGCTGTGGTCGCAGCCCAATATATATACACAACACCTCTCCCCCTTGTCTTTTATTATCTATTGTTCCATAAAAATTTCCCTAACGCCTGGAGGGTCGTCTCTCATCTCTCGTGATTGTAACATTGGGATGGTCTATAGGCAGTGAACCATTCTCATCCTCTTCCCTTTCCTGCTAAGTAGGTATTTCTCCGTCCGTCGCAGTGCTAGTTGAAGGTTCCGACTGCTCTAAATCAATTGATGGACTGGGACTACCGATCTCAATGTCATCGTAATCCCATTGATTTAAATTATCATTTCCTTTATATATTACTAATTTATCCTTTTGTTTTTTTGAAGTAGATTTATCTTTAATTATGTATAAAACTCCTCCTAGTATCTCAATAACAGTTTCTCTAGTCCAGGTGAATTTGTTGCCAGTACTCTTTTAAATAACATTTCAAAAAAAGAAAAGTGGTCGCTGCCACAGAAAATAAATACAATAACTGTACATATAGCCAACAAACGTGTTTTTAGTATTATTGCTAGCTTTAGAGCGAAACTTTAGAGTTTGCTATACAAAGTAAT
The DNA here is from genome assembly GCA_031353405.1 of Baronia brevicornis. NCBI lineage: Eukaryota > Metazoa > Arthropoda > Insecta > Lepidoptera > Papilionidae > Baronia > Baronia brevicornis. The sequence continues at coordinate 234,559 of JASFAT010000403.1, forward strand.
GGAATGAAAAGGCATAATAATATAAATAAGCTAAAATCTTAATATTAAATTGCATGATACTGTGGGAGTTCTCCTCTTCAGTCATTCACTCCTAGCGGAGTGGTCGTTGTCACGGATGGTCTAATAAGGTGGTAGCGTCTTCAGCGAGGCTTCTCCATCTCCAGATCTCCACATCCAGTGAGCTTTCATTGCGGATGATATATCCACACATTTTAAGTATTGTAGAAATATGGACAGTCAAAAGTTTTACTTAGCTGAGATCCACGACAAGCAAAACAATAACAGAAAATTAATAATGTGTGTTTTTCCGTTGGGTTAAGTGGATTTATTTCGAACTTAAACCAAAAAACTTACCGAAAATCGGCCATCAATTCTCCACTCACCAACCACTATACACAACACCAAACACACATTATCACTTTTCCATCTTGTAAACGACACGTGTTTCGCCTCAACACGAGGCATCTTCAGGTATAGAAGACTCTACGGAAGACAACCGAAAAGTGAATTGTCCATATAGTGATGGATTTCCGCAAAGTAACGCCTGACTGACCATTAATGATATTGTAGAAATAGCGAGAGACTTCAGAGTCAATTGATGCAAGTTAAATTTCCATGAATAAAGAGGTAAAATTTGTTTTTTATGAAATGTTTGACGAAGAAATAATAAATAGGTTTCTAGTTGAACCACGATAAATTAAGAAGATTAGAACAATGTTATTGGAACTACTCCGCAAGTGATAGAAGAAGATGCTGTTAACTCATTTGAGCCCATTTTGTACCAGACCTGATGGAAATAGACTGTCTTCTTAAAGAGTTCCAGCGACGATAATCCTCAGTAATGACGGAACATATAAAGAATATGGTGAAGCCCTGTGCTTAGAAGGGACATATCATATACGAGTTAAATATAAAATTTTAGAAATTACAGAATACGGTAATCTTTTGTTAGAATTTAATAGTTCAATTATGAATTAACTAGTTATTGTAATAGTTAAATTGGTAACTGGGGACAAACTCGAATCATTCTGTACAACGATACTTTCCTGATGATTATGACACAGGACTTGATTGTATAGAGAGGAATAGTTCTTGCTGCAAGCTGAAAGGATTACTAATTGTTAGAGTAGTTTCGAGCGGTGTAGTGTTTCGGCGAAGTTTGCTCCAGGTAATACTCCCTTCGGGATACAAACGCGGGCTTTTCATACCCGAGTGCCTAACTTTGTGTGAGAGACGGTACGAAGTAGCTTACATATAAATTTACTCGATTTGAACACGACTTGAATTCTAGAAATACTGACTGAACACTTGACTGGATTTGTAAATGTATACATACATATCGTCACGCCTGTCTTCAGTGGAGATAGGCAGAGACCACAGATCTTCATCTGCTACGAGTACACAAACAGACATTTGACAATATCTGCTCTGTTTTACTTCACGTTTATTTTTGAACTGAAAACAACGGTTACAAGCAGCTCGCTAACAGAAGGGGGAGGGTGTTGGGCCTCCGAAACTCAGCCGCTCACGAAGCGCGGTAGCTAAGCTACCACTCAGGCGCCGGTTTTCTGCGGGAGTGTGGTACTTCCCCGAGCGAGCCGGCCCATTCATGCTACAGACAAATATTATGTCCTTCTTGACAAAGTATTCGTCTGCAGCGTGGCTCTACCACTATGAAATTACTACGGTTGGTAAAAGAAGTTTACGTTGCTGATGTGAATGGAAGAGCTGATAAGGGAAGACCAAGGAGAACATGCCTTGACCAAATTGCAGACGATGTAAAGAAAGGCAAAGCCAACAGTATCCATTACCGGCGAGCTTGTGTGAAGATCAAGAGAGCGATGAGTGTGGAAGAAACGAAGAAAGTGTGCCGAGATCGTAGCAGATGGAAAGTGGTCTCTACCTACATCCACGGGAGAGATGTGTGATGATATGTATGCATGTATTTTTGTTTCATATATGTCCCACTGCTGAGCATGGGCCTCCCCATTTCTGGAGGAACGTAAGTTAACCTACCACGCTTGTCCAATGCGGATTGGCGGGGTTACCACACTCGGAATAAGTATCTGTAGGCCGTACATATATTTATTCCGATGCGGGGATCGAACCCGCGCCCGTTGTCTCCATGGACGGGGAGCCGCGCCACTGAGCCAATTGGTCGTCAATACATGTATGTGGGAACGTAATCACAGTCTACATTAACGATGGCGGAGAAAAACATATATCCGTTTACGTGAGTCAAATATACCCGTAAGCACACGGCGTATGAGCGCGTCAGCGACACGGGGCCCGATTTAATATTGGAGGCGCGTCCACGGCGGAATATAAATGAAACGTTGGCATGGCGGGCACGAGCGCGTGCTCCCGTCATATTCGGGGTTTAATAATTCTTAACATCCACCCGCCGAGGCTTCGAGCAATCACGGCGCGGCGGATGGAAGTGAAACGTTTTGTGTGAAATATACGGGGGGGGGGGGGGCTGATGGCCCACTCGGATACAAAACAATTTCCGCGCACGCCAAAAACTCGAGAGAAACGAGATTACATTTATTGCAGGATATTCTTTTTGTCTTCATAGATGGAATTAATTAAGTGGGGCCAGGCGAAAAGTACCCTTAACCGGCAAGCTTGTATGAGAGTGATGAGTGTGGATGAAGCAAAGAAAGTGTGCAGAGAACGTAGCAGGTAGAGATCTGTCTACCCCTACGGGAGACAGGCGTGATGAACTGTAATGTATAGGTGTAAAAGCCACCTTTAAAAAATGGCTTTGTAATGTAATGCCTATGGCCAAACGGATGTCTATGGGCGGTTTTAATTAATTTCCATTAGGCAATATGCCTGCTCGTTTGTCTTCTTCTACTATAAAGAGAAAGAATACCTTCTACTTAGCGAGTAGATTGAGGTTCGTTAGTTTTTATTAGTATTTTTTTAAATAGATATCTCATCTCAGGTCTTTTTATCGCTTTTATCACGGGGAGTGCTTCGAGGAATTCTTTGAAATAATTTCTGCTACTGAATTTTACTACTGCACCATTCGCCACACAGAAAAGTTTTATCCTCACCACCTAGATGATTTGCAATCCAGTACCGTGCGGTTATCTCGAACCTGCTCTCCATGCTCCACCACTTAATGGAACCAGCTACCTACATATGTACTTCTGAACAGATACGACTTTAAAATCTTCAAAAAACTAGTCTACACATGTGTTAAACACTTCTGGAATGCCTATGGTACTGCGGTTGTCTATAGATAGATAGACATATAAGATATATAAACAATATAGAATATTCTTTATTGTACACCAAAAACAAAGTTATACAATTATTGATTGTAATATTTATATATAATTGGCGGTCTTATCGCTAATAGCGAGACAACCGTAAGATGGACACAATGTTAAAAAGATAATTTGTTGTAGGTTGGTGATACATTATCGTTATAATTGTAGAGAAGAAAGAAAAAATATCAATAAACAAAGATAATAGATAAGCAAATATATACGTATATACATACATATATATACATACACATACATACATATATATATATATATATATATAAACTTAAATATAGGTTAACCGTAAATAATAAACGAATACAAAAAAAGATAGTGATTTTTTGACAAGCCAGCAGCACAAGGCAGCATTGATTGCATCAAGTAACAAGCTTGCTCCTATGCCTTCCTAGTCCATAAAAAAACTCTAGTTCTTACGGGGATAAGCTGATGAGGAAAAGGGTCTTTAAAATCGATTTGTTTTATGTCCTGTGGCATGATTTCTTGGCTTGGTCTCACACTTTCCTATTATAGTTGAATTTAATTATGAACATAAACTCAGCCGGTAAAATATAATACAAGTTAAACTGGTTATGTGACTTTATGGCCGACTTAATTTTAACAGTTGAATTACCCGCTAATCCGGCTAACACACTAATCGCAGTATACGGCGGATGGGATAAGCTGAAACCATTTGGAAATGAACAAGGATTAGGTGATGTAAGCTGTTGGAGGTAATACGTTAGTATTAATATAGGTATTACTAGCCTTTGCCCGCGGCTTCGCTCGCGTGGAATTTGGTCTGCCACGTTAAGTTTCGTGACAGATAATTTTCAATAAATATATATATTTTTTTTACTTAATTTATAGTTCACTATTTTGGTCATAGTGGCTTCCACATAAAAGGCAGATATATGCTGTCGTGGACTTTTATTTAGAACTATTCAAGACAAATAATTCTACGGTATATCATCTTTGTGTAACTCCAATGGTTTAGGCAGCGTACGCCAAGATAGCTCTCAGAGGCCAGATTTTTTTTCGACTTAATTGACATGTAGCGTTATATTACCACCAAAAAATAATATAAAATCATTACAAATTGTAGCCTATATGTTATTCCAATGTATAACCTATATTACTGTAAAGTTTCATCCAAATCCGTCCCGTAGTTTTTTCGTGAAAGAGTAACAAACATACATATATACTCACAAACTTTCGCATTTTAGTAGGACTAGTAGGAACGGATAGCGTGCCAGCCGTACTGCTTCGGCGACACACGATGTCTTTATGGGGTTTTATCTTCGATAAAAATGAAATATTTCCAAATGAAATTAATTTATTTTTCTATTCACTGAACTTATATCTTATTCATAATTTATTCACACTTCATCAATATTATTTACTTGTGCATGGAAAGGCGGAGGATATCCGAGATATCAGTCAATAGAATATTATTTTATAAAACAAGTTATATCTTTTTTATTTTGAATTTTAATGTAAAAAAACTAATATAATATAAAAGGTTTTATTATATTTAAATAAAGAGTTTTAATATAGTAGTTTTAATATATTAATGAATGTATCACTACAGTACGTAAGACATTTTTCCTAATGAAATCCTCATGGATATATCTCTTCTCTCTGATCGATTCTTTATGTGTGATGCCAATTTCTTTACTTAATTCAAGTAAAGAAATTGGGCTGGGATCATAGCTGATGGAGATCTTGAATGGAGATCATAGCTGATGATGTTGGTAGTAGAGCTACAGTGCAGACGAAGACTTTGTCAAGAATGGCATAATATTTGTCTGTAGCATGAATGGAGTACCACACTCCCGGTGAAAACCGGCGTCTGAGTGGTAGCTTACCAACCGCACTTTGTACGATGAGCGGCCGAGTTCCGCAGGCCCAACACCCCCTCCCTCTGCCCCTCCCCCTCCCATCCCCACTCCCATAATGACACTTACCTTAAACCGTGGGAAACACGTGTGATGATATATATGTATGTACGTGTATGTACGAACGCTTTCATTCGGAACATATTGGATATTTCGCTATTGTCTCAATTCGTCTACTCCGGAACTAGTTTAAGCGTGGAGTAATGAAGTGAGGAAACAATTTAGTAAATGTATCAAGTCTGTTTATTGCGAAAGATGAACGGAAAATTGTTTTGTAGGACGGCGAGTACGGTAGAAGTTGCACGAAATTGCTTTTTAAGTGTCTCAAGTTTTTCCTTGAGTTTACTTATGAATTCAGAAATAAATAGAATGTATTTATGATGAGCATAGCAGGTGAAATAATTTATATAGGTATCCGGTGATAGAACTAGGCTCGAATAATCAGAAAATGCATGTTTATTGATTGTTTCTGTCAATATTGAAAAAAATATCCCGCCTTCACTTCACGCACAAGGTTTCAACAAGATGGCGTCATGCCTAATATTACTAGAGAGATTACTGAGCTTTTTCGGGATTTCTTTGCTAATAGTTAAGCTGTCCATGTGATATTTCGTGGTCACCCAGATCACCGAATATGCTGCAGGGGACATCTCAAAATTAATGTGTATGAGGCCAATCAGAACTTTTACTTGACTAAGCTCCGCGACAAGCAAACAAAAACAGAAAAATAATAATGTGTGTTTTCTACTGGAAGAAATGTATTTACGGGGAACTCAAACTATCTTATCGAAAAAACGGCTGTTAGGAATTCTCTACCTCCCAACTACTATCGACAATACCAAATACACATCCACTTTTCCACCTTGCACACGACACGTGTTGCGCCTCAACACGAGGCATAATCAGGTATAGTAGAGTCTACGGAAGACTTAACGATTGTCTTCCGTAGAGTTGCTGACGGCCGTTTTTTCAGTAAAATTTAGTTTGTGTTTTCCATAAATCCACTTTTTACAGTAGAAAACATGTTATTATTTTTCCTATATATATTTGTTTACATATATAAAAATATTATAATATTTATATAAGAAAATTTACCTTAGTAAGTATTGTTAACTGCAATTCATGATTGTTATGACTACCTTCTACATTTTCTTTTTAATAATCTACCTAAGTAACTTTGTTGGCGTAACGTCCCAAAATGGATCTTAGCCTCCAAACAGATCTTATGCCACCGTGCCCTGTCTTGCACAATTTGAAGGTTGCGCAAGTCATCCTCCACCATGTCTCTCTCATTTTTTAATAATCAAATAATTTAAATGCATAGTTTCTTACATTATACAGACATTATTTTAAATTCCTAATAATTTGTATTCTATCCAAACACATTTTGTATCAACGAAATACTCTGTAAAAATATTCTTTTAGAAATTGTTCAGAAATGTAGCCGAGCCGGCACGGGATGCGGACTTCGCGCCGGCTCCAAGATTGCTTCATCCAATTTGCATTTCTTTTCATTTCGAGATTCTACAATTTTCACTCAATATTAAACGAGATGAGTTTTCCAACCGACTCTATTGGAAAAATTAACATTAGACACTTTCCAAAATTTGTAATACACGAAAATAAAGGTTGGTTCTTGCTAAAAACCAATGCCAGGCGCTCTGTACACTCCTGGTGTGTGAGCGATAACCATATTATGACACTTGTTACATTAAAATTATTTTCTATTTGTTTTGTTTATTTGTATATTATAATCATCTTTTATTTACATAATCTTCTCTTAATAACAATATTATTAATAAAAAAAATCTATAAAAATAATATTATCATTAGGGTTATTAATCCTTCGTGGCGGGATAAACCAAGCACACGAAGGATTATGCATCCAAGGAAAGGAACCTTCTCACGATCCTAGCCGTGCACAATATGGTTGCTTTTTGAATTTTGAATTTAACCCACTCACCTAAACCTAACTACGACAGATGGGCGTCCAAATTTTTACCGATAAGGGTATTATAATATTATTAAGGTTTTAATTTTAGCTAGTGTAAGTGGAGGGTGTCATTAATAAAGTTTTTTTCTATTTCCAATGTATGATTCACTTTTATGAACAAGTTTTATAAAAAGCCAGGTTACGTAGAAACCTGAAAATTACGTGATTGTGTAAAAATGTTAGTAAATTCAAGACACAACAAGCTAAAACGGTGTAAATCATACAGATATAAACTTTATTATTGCATTTCGGGATCAAAAGCAAAAATACTGCGTCGAATGGTCTGAGTATTATTGTTACTACGACCAACACAAAATTATAAGTTTTTTTTTATAATAAGTTAGTAATAAGTTTTTTGGCTCTTTTGGTAAGTTTTCGTTTTGCGGTTTACTACATTTTCGTTTTTTTACGTCGATATATATGTCCATTTAAGACAGATTAAAAGTTAAAAAATAACAAAATATCATGAAATATATTATTGACGACCGATTGGCTCAGTGGCGAGGCCCTCCGCCCGCGGAGTCAATGGTCGCGGGTTCGATTCCCGCATCGGAATAAATATTTATATGGATTTTTAAAGATGTTTATTCGCGAGTCTGGTAACCTCCCAATCCACATTTCCTTTCCTGCCCCTTCCTGTCTTCTCTAATCCTTGTCCCTTCCTCTCCACGAGCCAATCCACGGTCTGCCGTGCCAATGGATGCGTGGCTAGGGGCGAGCCTAGTCGTAATGCGTGCCTGATCGTCACGGGGTCGGGTTCGCCCGGGGACTATGGTGCCTTACCTCAGCATGCAGGGCTCTGCTGGCGGCTGACCTCCATCCTCCCTTGCGGCTCGTGGGATTCACTAAAAGACGAATTTAATATACCTAATTTGTCGAAAATGACGGCGACGTGGTTCGCCACCCGTCACGTCCTGATTCTCACGAGGGCGAAAAGCGACCAATGACGAGCCGTTTCGCTGCGATGAATGGCAGCGAATGGAGCTCGTGGTCTCTGCCAACCCCTGCGGGGGATAGGCGTGAATATATGATGATGATGAAAAAATAAAAGAAGTTGTGTTGGCATTGTGATAAAGACTCATTATAAAAAACGGGAAAAATGATTAAGGGAGCGTACAAATAGCAGATATGGGTCATGTCTCTATAGCTGCCGTGTATTCGTTCCACCTCAGTGATAGAAAACTGACGATTTACACTTATTATTGCCACAATAGCAGATAACGAATCTGGGTGGTAGTTCATTTTATTTTCTGCAATCGTATATAATTACCGCTTCATAGCGGGAGATGAGTATGATGAGAGGGAATCGATGGAAAACATATGCTTAACAAATCTACTCATAAGTCAAAAGTGGTATTTGTTCCTTCAACAGATTGTTTAAGTAGTCTTTTCTATATATTTTTAGGCGTAAAAAATATTCTGACAACTAAAATGACACGAGAAAAAATAAAACACAATAAAAAGAAAACATAGTCTAATAACTGCCAACTTCGCAAAGGTTTTCAAAGCTACCAGCTTTTTAAAGGCTTTTTTAGCTGCAAGCTTCTTACAGGCTTTCATAGCTGCAAGCTTCTTATAAGCTTTTATAGCTGCAAGCTTCTTATAGGCTTTCATAGCTGTACGCTTCTTATAGGCTTTCATAGCTGCAAGCTTCTTATAGGCTTTCATAGCTGCAAGCTTCTTATAGGCTTTCATAGCTGCAAGCTTCTTATAAGCTTTTATAGCTGCAAGCTTCTTATAGGCTTTCATAGCTGCAAGCTTCTTATAGGCTTTCATAGCTGCCATTTTCTTATATGCTTATATAGCTGCAAGCTACTTGTAGGCTTTTATAATTGCCAGCTTATAGGCATTTATAGCTGAAGGTTTCTTAAAGGTTTTTAATAGTTGCAAGCTTCATCTTGGCAACGATGATTTAACTTCTATTTAAATTATTTGAAATTTTGATTAATTAATTTTTTTAATATAAATATTTGCGTTATGTGGTTAAATTGATTTAGTTAACAATGCAATGAATCACTTCTTTTCTTCCACAGTGGCCTCGTTTTGAGTACTTGTACGAACAGGAAGTAGACTGATTACAACGCGGGATATTTAAACATTAATCGGTTTCATGAACTAGTAATTGACCAACCCAATCTTTCAACTTCACCTGAACAGCCCTTAGGCTGCTATAAGTCCTTCAATTGCCGTCGTGATGCATCTTCCATTGTTTCAGAGGAATTGACAGACTGACCAGCATCCTTCCTCATTGAGTTACCTTCGATTTCGTGGTCCCTTCTCTTATCAAGCTCTTTCGGCATGTTACAAAAGCCCAAGTTCACACGAAAGAGATATATATGCGAAGCTTATGGAATTATTTCACTCACATCGTGCAGCCAGGAGAGTTTCCTGGCGGGTGGGTTGGCGCGCACGTGGCACTCGAAATACACGTCGTCACCCTCCTTGATGTCGCCAGCAGCCAGGGAGCTTCCCAGCCTCAGTCGTACCACCGGTGGGTCTAAACAATACCATAAAAAAAGGTTTTTCTCAAAGCGTACCATAAACTTGGGCCTCATGCATTTAGTACCAGTCATCTCCCATAGAACATTGGTCCATTTATCTGGCGTGAATCCAAGCCCACATATGTCTTTCTGCCGAGCAAAAGATGTCTACATTTCTGGGGGAGTATACATTAATCCATCACACTTTTCGAGGGCGGGTTAGCTGGATATGTAGACTCGGAATAAATACCTATCATCATCATCATGATCAAGACATTCCGTTGCTGGACATAGGTCTCCCTCAAGAAGCGCGATCTAGCTAGATTATCGGCTTCACGCATCTAGTTTCTGCCAATTGCCCTATCTAGCCAAAGAGCGTTCCACACTACGTTTGCCAACACCCGTCTCCTCTCCAACACTCGTCTGCTCCAGGGATTGTCGGATCTCCAATAAACGTGACCGGCCCATTATCACTTCAGTTTGCTTATTTGCAAAGCCTATGGTGTTGTAGATGTCTATGAATGGAGTTAGTCGCGTTCTATCGGTCGTCCATGTTCGCTCGTTTGCTTACCTATCTTATAAAAAAATTATCCTGCTAATGGAATCAAGGCTGTGATAATTAACTCTAGCCAATTAAGGAGACGAGGGGGAGTGGGCCTCCGGAACTCAATCGCTTACCAGACAAAGCACAATAGCTACGGTACCATTCAGACGACGGTTTTCTGCGGGAGTGTGGTACTTCCCCGGGCAAGCCGGCCCATTCATGCTACAGACAAATAATATGCCATTCTTGACAAAGTATTCGTCTGCAGCGTATCTCTACCACTACAAAACGTAATTATTAGATTGGTGTGTGGAACGAATGATGTGCAGTGGATTTGGTATTAAGTAAATAAATACAATAAATAAGCCGCCAAAAGTGGTTCTTACAGACGACGTTGATAGTCCAGGATGTTTCGAGGTACAACGAGGTGACGTTCGGGTTCTCAGCGCGGCAGGTCAGCAGCTTACCATCGTCGTCCAGCGTCGGCACGAAGCTCATCACGCTCACAGTCAAGTTGTCACGCAACTCTTCCTGAAATCAAATGTCGGGTCAGTCTCGAATACTAATAATAATATCCTTCGATCACTTCTGTAGAATAGAAGAAGATTGTAGTCAAACGTCGACCTCAGCTACTGACTAACTTTGTTCAACGTGATCAAAGTTAGCCAGTAGCTGACGTCTGGATATTTTGATGATTACTGGGAATATACTTAAAGACTTACAAGACTTGCAATATCGAAGAGAATCGAAGCAAGATGGTTACAAACGGATCAAAAATGAAGAGGTGGGGATAGAATCAGAAGACGTATTGTAGAACATTTTAAAGATCTTATGAATATTATTATATAGACAAAGACTAAAAGATTTATCTGATATATTTAAAATGAGATTAAAGGACAGATTTGTTCATATTTCTTTTAAAAATAGAAAAAATATACATATCAGCGCGACGAACTAATTGAATGTTGGAAATCTTTTAACTTGTTCTATACGAGTATAAAATAAAATCCAACAGCGAGGATACGGTGGACGTATTTCCCGTTCGCTGATTGGCTGCCAATTGAACTGCAGTTCATGCTGATTGCATTAACTGCTCGACACCATAAAGCCCGCCATTGATTTTGTCGTGTCATTGGATTTAAATTATTTTAGTATTGAAAAGAGTTGGATCCGCTTTTTTTGTTGATTGAAACTTATAAATATAGTCTTCTAGGCAACAAGGAAAAATGTTTGGGGAATCCTACACTACGCTTGGCAAGATACGGCCTACACTGCAACTCTAATCTACTCTAACGGTTCTCAGATCTATAATAAATATTGAGATTACATATAGGGGGAGGGGAGGGGGAGAGGGAGGGTGATGGTACTCTAGAACTCTCGCTCACCGTACGAAGCGCGGTAGCTAAGCTATCACTAAGACGCCGGTTTTCTGCGAGAGTGTAGTATTTTCCCCTGGCGAGCAGGCGTATTCATGCTACAGACAAATAATATGCCATTCTTGACAAAGTATTCGTCTGCAGCGTGGCGCTATCACTAATAAAATTGTATTGTAATAGTATTGTTCTAGCTTACTTAGTTCAATTACATGCTATAAAGATAATTCAATAATTTTAAATACGATGCTGTAGAGTCTACATTACCTTGGCATGATATTTTAAATCACCCAATCGTTTATAACTAACAGCCCACTTTCCGGGGTGTCAATTTCACAGCGATAAGGAAATATTACAGGAGCAAGCTTCTACAAGGGAAACGAAATGAAGTGGGGGGAGGTCTGGCCGTTAAAAAGTGGTGGGGAGGCGTTCCGTCAATACAATCGCCGACGCCCGGCGGCCGCTTATCGAAGGCGCTGTGATGGATTGTTTACTTGACCGCCTCTCAGAGGCTCCATTATGTTCGCGGATTATTTATGTAAGGGGTAAACGGCTGTAATCGTGTGTATGTACATTGCAATATAGGTCACACAAGCTAGTGTTAAAAATGTCTATTAATTGTGTATAGATTTGTTTATTTATTTACTAGCTGTCCCGGCAAATTTCGTACCGCCTCAGAATCAATAATCAAAAAAGCTGAATGGTAATATCAGAATATTTCAACTTAAGTAAAAAATGTGGATAAAACTTAACAAGAACAAAAAGACATCGTAATCAATAAATAAACCAAAATTCAAAACCAAAGAAATAAAAAAAACTTCACTTTTGAATTTGATTTCTGAACGACTTTTAAATTTAATTGATTTCTGAACGACGGGGGGAACATCAAATATTTGGCAGGTAGGAATAGTTTCTAAGGGAAAAGTGAAAAAAAATGAAGTCTTTGATGTTGTTGAGAAGTGGAGAATTGCTGACGGCCGTTTTTTCGGTAAGATTTAGTTTGAGTTCCCCGTAAATCCACTTCATCCGGTAGAAAATACACATTATTATTTTTCTGTTTTTGTTTGCTTGTCGCGGATCATAGCTAAGTAAAAGTTTTGACTCTCCACAAAGTTGTATATATAATACATACATACATACAACTTTTATATATATATCTTGTATATTTTTTACAGTTTGACGATGATAGCTATGGCGAATGGATTGCAAATAATTACGTTTTGATACATGCGTTAAACTCATATAAAATTTGGTACTGGGAAATTTTCGTCTTTAAAATGATGTAGATTTATGCGGTGGAAGTGAGAACGTTATGAAGTATGTGTGGTGTAACTTTGAATGATAAAATAAGATATGAAGATATAGGAGAGCGATGTGAAGTAAAAGAAGGTGTTGTGCCGAAAGTTGAGAAAGGGATGCTTAGATGGCTTGGGCACATAGAGAGGATGGATGAAAGACGACTTGAAAATGAAATTTACGTTGTGAATGTGAATGGAAGGGGTAGGAAAGACCAGGGAAAATACACCTTGACCAAATTGCTGAGGTTTTTAAGAAAAGCTAGGTCAAGAGTACCCTTAATCGGCGAGCTTGCATGAGGAGAATAATGAGTGCGGAGGAAGCAAGGAAAGTTTGCCGAGATCGTAGCAGATGGAGATCTGTGGTCTCTGCCTACCCCTACGGGGGACAGGCGTGACAATATGTATGTCATTTAAAAAGATAATAGAGAAGGAAAATCTATGTTATTTTCTCATATTAGTTATAGATCTGACAAACTATTTCCAAAGAATTAATGATTTATGTTAAATAAGTTTTAATGAGCAGGGACGATAGCTTCGGCGATCGCTGGACCGAAAAGTAAAGGAGAAGCGAGGGATGTAATCTCCCTGTAATTGGGGAAAATTCCGGACATTAATTGCATTTAAATTGTTGGGGTCGAACGAATGTATACGGCGGATGTACGAACAGGCCCTGCGGCTTTCGAAACAAGGTACATATTGACTCAACAACACATCGGTTGGAAGGCATAAAAATACTTGGATCACTATGAGTTAACAATCATGTTTTTTTATATGTCCCACTGCTGAGCACGGGCCTCTCCATTTCTGGAGGAACGGACGTTAACCCACCACGCTGGTCCAATGCAGATTAGCGGGGTTACCACACTCGGAATAAATATTTGTAATACATACATATTTATTTCGATACGGGGATCGAACCCGCGACTATTGACTCCGCAGGTGGAGCAAATTGGTCGTCGTATATGACAACCATACGAGTGTATATAACGTGAATTTATAACATATTAAGTAAAAGTATTAAACGCAATAAATTCTTCAAAAATTAAATTTCCCCCTGATCTTACTCCATTTAATCTTTTGATGTTGCAGTGGTTCATGAGGAACACAAACTATTTACTTATATTTTTAAAGACACTAACATTTAATATAAAATACAAAGATCTAATTTTAAGTATGCAAACATTAACTTGTTCTTTTGGTTGCGGTGTATTTATTATATAATTAAGTTGTTTTTAATTTTATTTTATCGTATGTGTATTTACGTGTATGTGTATATGAGTATGAGTAGTTGTATATATATGGATGTATGTATATGTTCATATCAATGTCGTCACTATGATCCGGGATCTGACCACGTAGGTTCTGGCTAAAACCAGTGCCATGTGCTCCAATAAATGGTATATGCTGAGAAAAAAGTAATTTATGACACTATTTAATTTTAGCTATTGTACAAAAAATGTGTCATAAACAAAGTTTTTTCATTTCATTTCATAATACTTTAAATGGAAACTGAAGTCGCCGCAAGGGTGGGGAACTTTCTTAAAATATTTTTTAAAAGTAGGTTTATTTGTACAATAAAAGCTTTTAAAATTTGTTGAATGGAATCTATTGATTAAATTTACATTTTTACACGTTACTAATATCAGACTTAATGAGAAAAAAAAATACTTAAAAGTAGTAAAATTATATTTGAAATCTTCTTTTTTCTAATTACAAAATACTTGTATATATGAATTTATGAATTTGCGATGCCTATGGTGTTGCAGTTGTCTATGGCTGCAGACGAATACTTTGTCGAGAATGGCATAATATTTGTCTGCAGCATGAATGGGCCGGCTCGCCCGGGGAAGTACCACACTCCCGCAGAAAATCGGCGTCTGAGTGGTAGCTTACCTACCGCGCTTCGTACGGTGAGCGGCCGAGTGCCGGAGGCCCAACACCCTTCCCCCTACCTCTTCCTCTGCCCTCCCATTCCTACTTCCATAATGACACTTTCCATAAAAGTCGTCAACGCTTCCGCACTGCCTATGGCGCTGCGGAAGTCTATCGGCGGCGTTGATTGCTTTCCATCAGGTGACACGCCTGCTCGTTTGCCTTCCTATCCCATAAAAAAACAAAAATAACGATTTCGCGTCCCTCTAAGTATGTCCACGAGTGTAATATTGTTATTAATATCAGCAAAGACAATTCAAATGCAATTAACGTCCGGAATTCTCGCTAATTACGACAAGGTCCCAAATTCCACTCCAAATAGACGAACTCTGCGCCATCGCGACCCTTTCTAATTTAATGTTACCTAACATTACTCATTAATAGCCTGGCCAGATAACGCCATACACCAACTGGATCACAATTACACGAAATCCGCCCTGTAATGATCGTTAGTAATCAGAGAATGAATCGAATAACGTTTTTGTGCCAACTTTGTGTTAGCGGATGTTTGCAAGGTGAGTTTGACCGTCCATCTCTTCTAACTCTGTATTTCAGTCAAATAATTTTACGTACATATGTGCTTTTATCATTGTGTCTGTTTCAGTAATCAGGTTTATTTCAGGTATGCAGGTGGGCTAATGCCCACAGTACCCTATTTTGCTAGCGAGGCTGCCACTTCAAAGCCTACAAACTTGATTGGTTTTGTTTCGGGTATATGGACAGTCAAAAGTTTTATTTAGCTAAGATCCGCGACAAGCAAAACAATAACAGAAAATTAATAATGTGTGTGTGACTGGCGGTGTGTGATGGGCGGAACACGTGTCGTTTAGAAGATGGAAAAGTGGTAATGTGTGTTTGGTGTTGTGTATAGTGGTTAGTGGGTGGAGAATTGATAGCCGATTTTCGGTAAGTTTTTGGTTTAAGTTCCAAATAAATCAACTTCATCCAGCAGAAAAACACACATTATTAATTTTCTGTTATTGTTTTGCTTGTCGCGGATGTTAGCTAAGTAAAACTTTTCACTCGTCCATATAGTGATGGATTTCCGCAAAGTAACACCTGAATAAATTATTAATGAATTTGTTTCGGGTGTCAGGAGAGCTATGGAGAATCAGCAAAGAGAATCATTTAGAGGATTATCCATTTTTGACATCTCCAATAGATGTCCAGATACGTCGACAAAAATGGAGATGGATAGAGCATAGTCTCCGACGCCACGCCAGTCAAATCCCCAAACAAGCCGTCGAACGGAATCCGCAGGGGAAAAGAAAACGTGGGTGCCCAAAACAAACTTGGCGGCGTACTGTGACGGCCGAAGTGCAAAAGATGGACCTGTCCTGGAGCGAAGTGAAGCGTATGGCCTCCGAAAAGTCGAGATGGAGAAACATCGTGTCTGCCTATGCCCCAGGGGGACTTAGGACTCAGAGGGAGACATATGTGCTTTTGTATTGAGACAATGAATAAAATTATAACTTTTTGGTTAATTTTTGGTAAAATTTTCAATGTTTCCAAGACACCATAGATAATCTTGCTGCGAATAAAAATCAGAGAGTACGTTTTCAAATCTACACACAAAGAAATCTGATAATCTATATACAAAGAAATCCGATAATCCTTTGAAACGGAACACAAAGTAATTCTTAGCGTTATGAAATCCGATGAAACTCGACGATTGGAGACGCACCGCGTATTTATATATGTACATATTATACATACATACATACATATCATCACGCCTCCCGTACGGTTAGGCGAAGACCACAGATCTTCATCTGCCACGATTCCGGCACACCTTAGGTTAAGTTTTAGTTCCCCGTAAATCCACTTCTTCCAGTAGAAAACACACATTATTATTTTTCTGTTGTTGTTTGCTTGTCGCGGATCTTAGCTGAGTAAAAGTTCTGACTGTCCACATAATACGGAAACTATAAAATTGGTAGTTATAATAGTTTTAAAATGCAAATAAACAGTACGTGATATAGGGGCAATCGAGCAAGCGTGTCGCCTGATGGAATGCAATCAACGTCGCCCATAGAAATCCTCGACATGTGAGGTATAACAGAGACGTTACCGTACTTTTAGGCATGTAAGGTTTATGAAGGTTTCAATGTCGAAAGTAAGTAAACCAAATGGTGGTGGTGTGTGGAAAGAAGTTTCGGGAAAACTGCACCGCACTGGATCGCTACTTACCTAGACCATGGGGATAAAACTCTTCTTTGTGGCGAGTTATGTGGTAGTGGAATTAAGCGAGAGGAATCAATCCAAACAATCCCCTGATGAATCCCATGAAGCAGTCCCCATGGTAAAGGCAATAAAACATGCTGAAATATGAAATATCCCTGTAAAATGCTTGAGAAATCAAAGTCATTTTTTGGATAAATCATCGTCGTAAGTGCTTGTTTATTAATATTTATAGTTATTATATATTAAAGTGGTATTTGAGTGGTAGCTTAGCTACCACTGAGTTCCGGAGGCCCAACACTCTCCCCCCTCCCCCTCCTACTCCCACTCCCATAATGACACTTTCCTTAAAAGTCGACAACGCTTCCGCACTGGCTACAGCACTGCTGATGTCTATGGGCGGCCTTGATTGCTTTCCATCAGGTGACACGCCTGCTCGTTTGCCTTACTATCCCATAAAAGAATTTTAAATTTTATAATATTACATTATTAATTCATACATTTATTAAACGGATTTAGTTTTTTAAAAGGTAAAAAAAGAATTCAAAGTAGGAGCAACACCCCACACTAACGACCCGTGTACCATTTGAAACTGAATCACCATAGCTAAAGAGAAACAAAGGTTGAACGTTGAGATGAAATTCTAAGCGCCTTTGTTCTTGTCCTATTTTTTTCTCTCGCTTTCAGGACGCAGTAGTGGTTGCAGATAATTAAATGCATTTTTCCATATAAACATATTTTTTATATTAAAGCCGCTTTATAAATAATAGAGGTTATAATACAGCTGCATAAATATGAAATGAATATTAAAAAAATATGGACAGTCAAAAGTTTTACTTAGCTAAGATCCGCGACAAGCAAAACAATAACAGAAAATTAATAATGTGTGTTTTTCCGTTGGGTTAAGTGGATTTATTTGGAACTTATACCAAAAGACCGAAAAGTCGTCTTCCGTAGAGTCTACTATACCTGAAGATGCCTCGTGTTGGGGCGAAACACGTGTCGTTTACAAAATGGAAAAGTGATGTTTGGTGGGAGTGTGTGTTTGGTGTTGTGTATAGTGGTTGGTGGGTGGAGAATGGATGGCCGAATTTCGGTAACTTTTGGTTTAAGTTCCAAATAAATCCACTTAACCCAACGGAAAAACACACATTATTAATTTTCTGTTATTGTTTTGCTTGTCGCGGATCTTAGCTAAGTAAAACTTTTGACTGTCCATATAGTGATGGATTTCCGCAAAGTAACGCCTGACTCCATTAATAATATTAAAAAAATATTATTCGAAAACATTGAATTAGAGTTAAAAACAAAACGTATTGAATAAGTGAAAAGAAAATTTGTAGTTATGACCATAAAACGTAAGTTTTAAACTTACGAACAAAGATTGGCATATTTTCTTATTTAGGCAAATAAAGCCAATGGCTTAGTGGCGGGACCTCCCGCCCGCGGATTCAATAGTCGCGGGTTCGATCCTCGCATCGGAATCAATATATGCATGGATTTACAAATATTTATTCCGAGTTTTATAACCCCGCCAATCCGCATTGGACAAGCGTGGTGGGTTTAACGTCCGTTCCTCCAGAAATGGAGAGGTCCGTGCTCAGCAGTGGGACATAAATGGTCTGTTGTCTGTAAAAAAGTGAAGCCTCACTTCATTATTCATCCTAAAATCTAATATGTCAGACAGTCAGAATTTTCACTTAGCCAAGATCCGCGATAATCAAACAAAAGTAGAAAAATAATAGTATGTTTTCTATTGGAGCAAGTGGTTTTACAGAAAACTTAATCGAAATCTATATCTTACCGAAGAACGGCCGTCGGCAACTCTCCACTACCCAACCACAATCACCAATACCAACAACACCACCACTCTTCCAAAATATACACGACACGTGTTTCGCCTCAACATGAGGCATCATCTGTTTTAGTAGTTAAAAATCCTATCAGAAAATAATTATTATTAAATATACACTCGAAGTTGTCCAGGAATATGTCTACCTAGGCCAAATAGTGCGATTAGACGGAGACAACTTCGAGAAAGAAGCCGACAGAAGGATACAGCTAGGCTGGGCAGCGTTCAGGAAATTCCGTCAAGTCTTCTCGTCGCCCATACCACAAAGTCTGAAGACAAAAGTCTTCAACCAGTGCGTCCTGCCCGTACTCTCTTACGGTGCCGAGACGTGGACACTGACAGTCCGTCTCCTCGCCAAGCTCAAAGTCGCTCAGAGGGCTATGGAGAGAGCTATGCTCGGGGTTTCTCTGGTGGACAGAATTCGAAATGAAGAAATTCGCCGGAGAACCAGAGTCACCGACATTGCTCTTCAAGTTAGCAGACTGAAGTGGCAATGGGCTGGACACGTTTGTCGGAGAACCGACAATCGTTGGAGTAGACGAGTGCTGGAGTGGAGACCGCGACTCGGCAAACGTAGTGTGGGACGCCCTCCTGCTAGATGGAGCGACGATCTGCGCAAGGCGGCTGGCAGAGACTGGATGCGTGTAGTCGAAGATCGGGCTAGGTGGCGCGCCTTGGGTGAGGCCTATGTCCAGCAGTGGACTGCCGCGGGCTGATATTGATATTGATTGATATACACTCTTGCCTCTCACACATGCAGACGCTCACTCATTACACTCACACAAACACACACACACACACATGTTTCGTGTAAACAAATATTTTATAGATTAACTTATTATATTATAGACGATAATTCAAGATTTGTACTGCGTGAGTTGTGATGACCCTATTTTGGTTTGATTTGTTTACATCTATTCTTTTTGGAATTTGGAAATGTATAAGCCAAGTATCAAAAGAGAAGTATACCACACATTCACGGGAGCTACGATAGCGTCAGTTCTGCGGGGGTCGAAAAGAGCAAAGGAATGGGTAATTAAAACTCCTCTCGTAATTAGCGAAAATTCTTGACGTTAATTGCATTTAAATCGTCCGGGCCGAGCATTTATGTGACAGGGGTGCCGTCTTTATAATTTTGAGTTTCTTATACTATTATATTTAGCCTGTAGTGGGCTGCTCAAATCTTTGTTTTACTTTCTTACGATTTATCTTTCTATTCTTTTCCTCTTATCCTTTTATATTCTTTTTCACTCAATCTTCCTTTTGTTTATATTATAAAATTATACATACATGCATATTGTCACAGATCTCCGTCCGCTACGATCCTGGCACACTTTCCTTGCTTCCTCCACACTCTTCCATCCATCTTTTCATCCATACTTCCTCTCAAATTCATCGTAGCGAAACGGCTCTTCGTAAGTCGCTTCTCACCCTTGTGGGAATTATGTGGACGTGACAGATGGCGAACCACGTCACCGTCATTTTTAAGAAATTAGGTTTAATATAATTCGTCATAGTGAATCCTATAAACCGCAAGGGAGGGTGAAGGTGAGCCGCAGCAGAGCCCCGTATGCTGAGGTATATTCTATTATATCTATTTTGTAGACATGCCCCTACATTGAAGACAGTTTTTCTGCAAACAGTTAGTATAATATCTAATACGCCACCATAATTAAACAATGTAACTGATAACAGCATACGATTATGAAAATGAAATAAAAACACAACGTCAGTGATGTAAGTTGGCTGAAAAATTTAACTACAATTTTTATTCGTCACATCTCAATATGTCAAAGTTAAATTCATAATCACATAAGACCTTATAGTAGTTACAAAAACTAATCGATTTAATAACAATTTTACGCGATCTGCATAAAAATATATAATAAACTCTCAAAAACTACAAAAGAATCGAATATGATAACATTTAGGATAACATTGTACAATTGGTTGTTACAAGCATGTTCTAGGTATATATTAGGTGAATTTTTCAGTGGTTGAGCCACTCTGCAGACGAATACTTTGTCAAGAATGGCCTATTATTTGTCTGTAGCATAAATGAGCCGGCTCGCCCGGGGAAGCAGCAAAGCGCGGTGTTTGTCCGGTGAGCGGTTCAATTCCGGAGGCCAAACCCCCCATCCCCCTCCACTTTCGTTAAAGGCCGGCAACGCTTCTGCACTGCCTATGGCACTGCAGATGTCTATGGGCGGCGTTGATTGCTTTCTATCAGGTGACAAGTCTGCCTTTATATTCCATAAAGAAATGTTACTTCATTCTTTAAAAAGGATGTTTATAATTCTTTTTTGTTCAGAAACTTAATATGTACACCCACACGAAAACGATCGTAGTTGTAACAGTATTATTATCGTATAGTAGTTCACTGGCTTCTTCAAATCCATTATCTTAATCTTCTGTTCGGATAAAAGCTTCATTGTGCAACATTTATTTGTATGTACCGCAAGAGAGAAGGTCCTCTTTTGTGATACAGTCTCACACGCCGGGGCGGACACTACAATTTGATTAATTTAGTTTGGATTACGGAGGCACTTCTAGGTCAGCGCGTATTGTGAGCGACGCGGCTTGATTACGTGGATGTTTGCCCAGACGTAGAACTATTGATATATAGCGACCTGTTTCAACAACATTTGCTGGAACTTGCCACGTAAGCTTCTCTAGTGCCGACGTAATTTATGTGCGAATGAATGAGCTTTGTTTCGTTTTTTTTTTGTTTAAGATGATTAATAGATTTAAGCATTACTTGTGGAATCGATTATTAATCGACAATCAAAGAAAAGTAGTAAAATAAAACATAACCCTTAGGTGGGGGATGCTATCTGAGAGGTGTATGGTTTTTACATGATTGTAATGACAAGACACTTAACGGCAGTCTTCCGTAGAGTCTACTATATCATTTTTTGTTTGTTTTTTTAACGGGATAGGAAGGCTAATGAGCAGGTGCGTTATCCGATGGAAAGCAATCAACGCCATCCATAGACATCAGCATTGCCATAGGCAGTGCAGAACCGTTGCTGATTTTTAAGAAAAGTGTCATTATGAGAGGGGGAGGGATTGGACCACCGGAATTCAACCGCTCACTGAACGAAGCGCGGTAGCTAAGCTATCAATCAAACGCCGGTTTTCTGCGGGAGTATGGTGCTTCCCCAGGCGAGGCGACCTATTCATGCTACGGACAAATATTATGCCATTCTTGACCAAGTATTCGTCTGCAGCGTGGCTCTACCACTGAAAAAATTCACCCAATATATACCTAGAACATGTTTTGTATCAACCAATTGTACAATGTTGCCCTTAATCTTGCCATATTCGATTCTTTTGTTGTTTTTGGGAGTTTTTTTGTCTTGGTCTGTGGCGTGGCTCAGCCACTACTAAAACTGATGATGCCTCGGATTGAGATGAAACACGTGTCGTGTACATTGTGGAAAAGTGACAGTGGTTGAGAAGTGGAGACATATTTATTTTTTGTTTATTAGGGATTTTACCGTTAACTATAGTTGTCACATTTTGTTTATTTGTTTCATGGATGGTGGTGGTTGCCTTTTGCGAGGTGTAATAAGGAAGGAGGCTGTGAAGAGCAGGCAATTCGCAAGCGGAGATCAGGGCGACGGAGGAGAGTCTATCGAACTCTTCTTTAACCTTCATAACCGCTGTTTGGGTGGCGGAGAATATAGCATCGCCATCCAACATTGGAACCTCAAGGTGGTGCACAATGTGACCCTATCGTAAGAAGGATTCGGAGAGCCTCATCTCCACTTCAATTCTCAGATCGGGCCCTTGGTAGAGACAGCTCCGTCCGAACAGCTGTAGCATGTGTCAGCATTTCTCGCAGTTTCGACAAATGGCGCAGAGGGATTATTAAAAAAATGTGTCATTCATTGCCCTCCTCAGCCACGTTAGGTAAGTGTACGACCCACAACACGATTATATTATATATGATTGTCACGTTCGTACTATATATAATTGTCAATTGTCACGGCAACACACGGGTTCTTTAGGGGGTTTTTATCTTCCTTTATAATTAAACTCTTACAAATGAAATTGATTTATTAATGTATCATTGTACATTTTATATTAATAATACACTTTAATAATAGGTATTCTAATATTATATTTTATATTAATGAATTTCACTTTTCACTTTACATTTTTATATTCAATCTCAATTTCTTTTACCAGAAAGGTATTCATGCTAACTCCATAAAGATAGACGACATGTCTGTCTATCGAAAGATGTCAGTCGAACTAATTTTAATGTTATTAATGGAGTCAGGTGTTACTTTGCGGAAATCCATCACTATATGGACAGTCAAAAGTTTTACTTAGCTAAGATCCGCGACAAGCAAAACAATAACAGAAAATTAATAATGTGTGTTTTTCCGTTGGGTTAAGTGGATTTATTTGGAACTTAAACCAAAAATTTACCGAAAATCGGCCATCAACTCTCCACTCACCAACCACTATACACAACACCAAACACACATTATCACTTTTCCATCTTGTAAACGACACGTGTTTCGCCCTAACACGAGGCATCTTCAGGTATAGTGGACTCTACGGAAGACAACCGAAAAGTTTCACTTTTGGTGAGTGGAGAGTTGATGGCCGATTTTCGGTAAGTTTTTGGTTTAAGTTCCAAATAAATCCACTAAACCCAACGGAAAAACACACATTATTAAATTTCTGTTATTGTTTTGCTTGTCGCGGATCTTAGCTAAGTAAAATTTTGACTGTCCATATAATTTTTATGTTTTTATAAAACAATTTATTTCTTCTCTATATTAAATTTTAAAATTACGAATGTAAAAAGAAGTAATATACTATAAAAGGTTTTATTATATTCAAATAAAAAGTTTTAATACATTTATCAATGTATCACTACAGTACCTCACTTTTAACAAAACGATTGTATCAATGGAGGTCTCCATTCGAGTAAGTGATATATGTATGTGAGTAACATTAAAGTTAGCCCAATGCAGCGAGAGCACACCTATGCCCGCATTGTTGAAACTTGTCCCCGCAGTTGAATGCAAACTCACTTTTATAAGTTTCAATGGTCCCCGCGTTTACCCGCGCCTCTGAAGTTTCAATATCCCGCGCGAGTATCAAGTTTCCGTTTGTTTCCGAATCGCGTCCCAGTTGGTATCAACAATACAGTAATACAACTTTCATGGGAGTTGGAAATTCAACTTGTTCTGAATGTTCTCAATGCGCGTTTACGCCTTGTGATAATGTTTTAATTATCTGTGGTCGCGCAGCGCCATCTAGCGTCACTGGAAACGAGTTCGACATGGCAATATCGTGAAGTGATCGTGGGCCGCTAGATGGCATCATTAGACACGCTTAAACCTATTTTTACATGCTTTGTCATCTTACATTTTTATAAATTAGTAATTTCAATGAAGTACACATTAGATATTTTTTATGGGATAGGTAGGCAAACGAGCAGGTGTACCACCTGATGGAAAGCAATCAACGCCCCCCATAGACATCCGCAGCGCCATAGACAGTGCGGAAGCGTTGCCGACCTTTAAGGAAATTGGCATTGTGAGAGTGGGAATGGGAGAGGAGGGGTAGAGGGAAGGGAAAATTGTTGGGCCTCCGGAACTCGGCCGCTCACTATACGAAGCGCGATAGCTAACTCAGACGCCGGTTTTCTATGGGAGTGTGGTACTTTCCCGGGCGAGCCGGCCCATTCATGTAACAGACAAACTATGCCTATGTCTGTAGCGTGGCTCTACCAGTATAGAACTATCGAGACTAACAAATATGTTATGTTATTATTATATCAAAAATATTGAAATATTAGGGAATAAAGGGCTTTATTAATATTATATTATAATAAAAACTCAAAATGAATTTTTTAAAAACAAGAAACACGATACATCAAACAGGAAAGAAATAGTATGGGAATCCGAGCGATCATTTATAACTTTTTGTAAGTCCGACGTGCCGAATGCATCAAGGGAGACACAACCGTTTTCTTGTGCTTTATAATTGTTCCTAAGGTTTTATTGTATAATGCTAGAATAAAATAAAATCTATGCAATATTGTTGAGAAATTAATAACACACTGACAGTCATATTAACAGTACTTAATAAGGATAATAATCTGTGAGCGCGGATTATTTGTAATTGCCCGTGAAGCCGTCTTACGATGTGGAAGTAATCAACTGTTTCATCTCAGCTCGTTTCCATGGTTACCACACCACATAAACATAATACAACATATTAAGTGATCATCATCATTGAGTTTCCATCGGGATTTCAAATATCAAATTTTTCTCGTTGTGTTACCCTCATCTGCTATTTACAAATGTAATTTTATTTATTTGTACCTTATTTCTTTTATATAAACGGTTCTCACACGTAAGCGTAATGAATTTAGCTTGATGTTTTAATAAAGTCGGTATTTTTTTAATATTTTACAACCCTACTCCTTGTCTTCCCTTGCGGTAGTATAATATCCATATCATCCCGTCTAAATCCATCTTTTCTTTCCTCTGCATTTTCCTTTCTCCTTTTCCCTTATTCTCCGCCAATCTACGGTCTGCCGTGCCAATGGATGCGTGGCTAGGTGCGAGCTTTGTCGCAAGCGTACCAACCGTCCCGGGATCGGACTCCCTAGGTACTATAGTGCCTTACCTCAGTATGCGGGGATCTGCTGGGGCTGACCTCCATCCTCCACTTGTGGCTCGTGGGATTCACTATAACGAATTTTTATAAACCTAATTTGTTAAAAATGACGGCTACGTGGTTCGCCATCCATCACTTCCCGATTTCCACGAGGGTGAGAAGCGAGTAATGGAGAACCGTTTCGCTACGATGAACGTGAGAGGAAGGATGGATGAGTGTGGAGGATGCAAGAAAGGTGTGCCGGGATTGTAAAGGGTTGAGATCTGTGGTAATATTAAATGCTGCTATTACTACAGACTGTTGCTGACGCGACTCACAAAACTTTATCCATCCATGAAGCATACAACGCACACACATACAATCGGGGATAAACAAATACTTCGGGTATAAACATATAACGTTGTTGATCCATAAATAAAACTAATAAACAATTTTCTATAATGGCTATGGGGACTTCGAAAATATTTCTAAGAACGCTTGAAGGAGACTTCTCTAATAAGAACACGTCGTTAGTTCCACAGCATCACACGGTTCCAACTTAATGGAGATAATATCTCAGCGCCATTGCATATGTCGTCTGCCCTACGTGTTCTGTGCTTTGTTCACTACACCCTCGCCCGCACCGCACAGTTTACAGCAAATGTTACAAGAATGAAATTGCCGCGGAGAGTTATTGCCGACGCGTGACAAAGCGCATCCAATTTATCCCTCCCCTCCTCCCGCGTTAATGTAGACGTGGTGAAGAACGCTAGTTCACTCGCAACTAGTTGCGCTCTTATGAAACCATAAACTGTTGGAAGTTCAATGGGTTCTGTAATATCACTGATACAGGGTGTCCAAATTAAGTTATAGGTTGAATAATCAGTCAACTAATGCTTTCTGATTTTTTGCCAATATTGAGAGAACATCCTGCCTTCTTCAGGTATAGTAGACTTTACGGAAGACTTAATTGTCTTCCGTAGAGTCTACTACACCTGAAGATGCCTCGTGTTGGGGCGAAACACGTTTCGTTTGCAAGGTGGAAAAGTGGTAGTGTGTGTTTGATGTTGTGTGTAGTGGTTGGTGGGTGGAGAGTTTCTGACGGCCGTTTTTTCGGTAAGATTTAATTTAAGTCCCATGTAAATCCAATTCATCCAGCAGGAGAAAACATATTATTAATTTTCTATTGTTGTTTGCTTGTCGCGGATCTTGGCTAAGTAAAAGTTTTAACTATCCACATAGTAATGGATTTCCGCGAAGTAACGCCTGACTCCATTAATCATCCTGCCTTCACTTTACGCACATGGTTTTAATAAGACGGCGCCACCCCTCACATCCACCATGGAGTTTCTTCTAGATTTCTTTTGTAACAAATAAATAGGCAGTTTTAGCGATATAATAGTAGTATGAACTTTTTTCTGTGGGGATACCTCAAAAGTAAAGTCTATGAAACAAACTCAATAACCATCGCAGCACTAATATCGTGCCCAAGGTTAACGACATCCCGACGTCCCTACTTCAGCTTCAGCATTATTATCTTTAAAAACCTAATTCTACTATTGAACATCCTATATGTACGCCTGTTTTTGTGATCGAACTTAAACAAACAATATACATACATACGTCCGTATACAGGGTATTATTATACTTTAGTTGTAGAATGACATGTAGGAAATAAAATGTAATGTGTGTTTTGCGAAGGAAAACATAATATTGAGGGTAATTTGACCGGCAGCGGTGGGCTCCGGTCGCGGGCTACGGCGGGCGAGGGCGGGCGGGCAAACAGTGCGGTATTGCGGCCGATGGCTGCTGTAAACAAAGGCCGCCCACACCACGTAATCTGCCACCGAGTGTAATTTATTATTTGATTCACCCCACACATGACCAATATTGATTCAAGTGAACAAACGATATAACGCAGATGGGATGGCATCAAAAAAGAATTAAATACCATTTAAATCGTTAATTCGATTTATTTTATATAAGCGGATTATTTTATGTAGCGGATGGAGCTCTGTGGTCTTCACAGAGCTTGTATCAATGGAGGCCTCCATTGATACAATCGTTTTGTTAAAGGTGAAGTACTAAAGTTATACATTGATAAACCGTGTATAGGCTGGCACACCAAGGTACTCTAGCCTCGTCCACGTATCACGTGTCCAGCCTAACAAAGGCTTCAATCAATATCAATATGTCTGCGGCAGTCCACTGCTGGACATAGGTCTCAGGTGGGTGCTGACCTGCGCGAAATTCAAGCCAGCAGTTGACAGAAATTAGCGCGGGACAGGGAAGGCTCCAATGTTATTAACCTTAGCGAATTATATTAGTGCTTTTCCTTTGTTTATATCGTGGAATATAAAAATAGAAAACTCGGTGGATTTTAATTTATCCAAAGCGTGCCGCGCGTTGCAGGTGAGGGGCAGCGATCGAAGAGCGGCTTTGAAATACACACCCGGTATTAATATAGTCTATAGGCTATGGGCTGCGGTTGTTTTAGAGCGCGTATTTAAAAAGATATTCAAGCACCGTCGATGCTCAATTTCTTTGATGATTTTTTTTATTTGAATTCGACTCTACACTAATCGATTTTTTCGATTACGGTGCATTCAAGATATAAAATAATAATAATATGATCTACATACTTAAACAGTTGATGAGAAATAAAATAAAACAAGTAGAGTCAAACATACAATACCACATTTCACCACAAACACAACGCGTTTCGCCTCGCATTTATTGAAGAGATGTGTGAAGAAGCTTCTAGACAAAGCCATAATGTTATGATTGAATGGAACAGTCAAGAGAAGCATCATAGGACGCTTGGTAGATGTGAAAGATTAAAATTTAAGTCTCGTGGGCACAGTTGATTAGAGGGGAGCGTAGCTAGAATAGATTCGACGGATTGGTTTCTACCGTATGTGACCATGAGTCACGTGTAAAAGACTGTATAGAGTCGTGTGGAGGCGAGCGTAGCCTGAATCGAGACGACGGCACGGTCCACGACTTCACTCCCACACCCCATTTTCCCAAATTTAGGGATGTATGTGTGTAGTAGTGCAATGTTGGCAAGACTTTGTTTATCATAAGCACGATGCAGATAGATTGTATTATATAAAAAGATGAAAATATAATTTTCATAAAATCCTTCATCGTTTCCAATCCAATTTAAATTAGTAACCGTTATATACTTGAGAGGGGTGCGGATGTTAACTCATTTCGCTTGTTGACGATTCTTTCCCGGGAATGGATCGGCAAACAAACAGCAAGCGGGCGCCAGCGTCTCGCTGGAAGCCTTCTGTTTACTCTTTCAAACGGCGACATCGGCTTCGGGGATTGCCTCCGAGTCTCCCGGGAGCTTACTCACAATTTATGTATATTTGTGCTTCGTTTAAAATTCCTTCAACAACGTTTGTGATGAGGATTGGTGAGTATAAACGTTTCGTTAATTTGTTATACGAAATTGTGCAAAAGGGCTATGAAAATTTATTTTGGAAGAAAAATTGCACTTAATTTTGGAAAAAAAATTTTAATTGTTCCAATGCTGCTACAAAACTTTTATCATAAATATCTGATATTGTGGATTCGATTTCTTTTATTGAACACGAAGGCACACGAGTAATCGTATCACCTGTTGGATAGCAATCAACGCTTATAAACATTCAGAGTACCACAGGTATTGCAGAAACGTTGATGGGACGGCAGTTTTTCTGCAGTGCAGAAAAAATAAATAATTTGTATTTGAATTCTTTATTTCACTTCTTTCTATTAGTTTATAATCTCCATATATATTTATATATCCTGTTCAAGTTTCAAGTCGGTAATAAAATACCTTTTTTAATCATCTACTCAAGTTCAAATACATTTTTTTAAACTTGTAGTGGATGAGACTAGATGTTAATACAGTTTTTTTTTTAATATATATTCATTTATTAAATTTAATTAATTAATTTTAGTTTTATATGTGATGTGGATTTTTGTAAAAATTATTATTAGATATAAGATGCGCGTAGTACGAAGCGCGGTAGCTAAGCTACCACTCAGACGCCAGTTTTCTGCGGGAGTGTGGTACTTCCCCGGGCGAGCCAGCCCATTCATACTACAGACAAATTTTATGCCATT
Organism: Baronia brevicornis; assembly: GCA_031353405.1. Classification (NCBI taxonomy): domain Eukaryota; kingdom Metazoa; phylum Arthropoda; class Insecta; order Lepidoptera; family Papilionidae; genus Baronia; species Baronia brevicornis. Next base: position 264,134 of record JASFAT010000403.1, read on the forward strand.
CTTGACAAGTATTCGTCTGCAGCGTGGCTCTAACACTATTATTTACATACATTATATATCTTCTTCTTCGTACGCAGCATTGTCTTTAAATTTATTTATTAATTCAGCACAGAAACAAGTTATAGTCTAAGATAATACTATATAATATAAACATAACAACGCCCGCACTATAACTCTCTAAATTTGCGCACAGCATGGCTACATTTTGACAATAGGGTTACTTATATAATAATGAAATACTATAAAATTGAACAGATAAAATAAAATAAATAAAATAAATATAAAAAAAGAAGTACTCACGACCAGTGGCGGGGCCCTCCGCCCGCGGAGTCAATGGTCGCGGGTTCGATTCCCACATCGGAATAAATATTTATATGGATTTATAAATGTTTATTCTGAGTCTGGTAACCCCCCCAATCCGCATTTCCTTTCCTGCTCTTTCCTTTCCTCTCTATCCTTTCCCTTCCTCTCCGCCAATCCACGGTCTGCCGTGCAGTGCATCCACGGATGCGTGGCTAGGGGCGAGCCTAGTCGTAATCGTGCCGATCGTCCCGGGGTCGGGCTCCCCCGGGGACTATGGTGCCTTACCTCAGCATGCAGGGCTCTGCTGGGGCTGACCTCCATCCTCCCTTGCGGCTCGTGGGATTCACTAAGACGAATTTAATATACCTAATTTGTCGAAAATGACGGCGACGTGGTTCGCCACCCGTCACGTCCTGATTCTCACGAGGGCGAAAAGCGACCAATGACGAGCCGTTTCGCTGCGATGAATGGCAGCGGATGGAGCTCTGTGGTCTCTGCCAACCCCTGCGGGGGATAGGCGTGAATATATATATATATATATATATATATAAAGAAGTATAACAATAATTTTGTGATCTATCGGCTGCAAAAGATATCGGTATCGGAGCGATCGCTTTAATTGGTGTATTATGATATTGAGTTTCTGTACCGCGGTCATTAAATATATTATTGTTTAGGCGACAAAGGCAAAAATATTTTCCTTTAATATTAAAAATGATCATTTGTTTTGTGACCTAAGTATCGTGGATTCATTTGTTGTATCAGTGTAACTATTTATATGATCTAAAGATTTAATCTAAGTCTCGGAGTTTTTCTTTTACATTGATTGTACCAGTTAAGTTTTAGTATAGAAATATCGCTTGAAAAATTTCACTACCAGACGACCCGCAATCTTGTTTGACTGTTTTTTATTAGAGAAAACACCAAAGTTAATAATGATATTTTATTAATATATTATTATTAAGATATTTTATTATTAATATAAATAATTTTCTTTCTTCTCTACTCTTTTCCCTTCCTCTTAGCCAATTCATGGTCTGCTGTGCCAATGGATGCGTAGCCAGGGGTGAGTTTAGTCGCAAGACTGCCGACCGACCTTACCATAGCGTACTCTTCTGAGGCTGACATTTATCTTCCCTTGCGGCTCGTTGGATTTACTATGACGTATATTAATAAACGTAATTTGTTGAAAAATGACGGTGACGTGGTTCGCCATCCGTCACGTTTTGATTCCCATGAGGGCGAGAAGCGACTAACGGAGAGCCGTTTCGCTACGATTAATGTGAGAGGAAGGATGGATGAAAAGATGGATGAGCGTGGAGGAAGCAAGGTAGTCTCTGCCTACCCTTACGGGAAACAGGCGTGACGATTGTATGTATGTATTCGTTTACAAAATTAAAATCAACAAGTATTACCAATAGCAGACAAGTAAATTATATTTGAATTTGAAGACCGATTAAGGAGTACACTTGAAATATTCACTTCGCGTTTTTAAAATGCAATCGCAGCCTGTGATCAAATATAGTCTCCCTGCTCCCGTGACGTTTACAGAGCGCTGGCTTGGCGCCAGTTATCACAAACGGTGTCTCGCTGCCGGCTTTACACAGCTGATAAACTAGCGGACTTTATTTATTTTTTGCCAGACTTGCGACACTGTTGGCGGGGACACTATTTTTGCTGTTAACTTTTAGTTTTTTTTTCAGTTCTTATCTCAGCGTTTGGCTTTTGGAACTTGACAGCTAGCTTCTCATCGGAGAAACTGTTTCCCGAAGCTTGTACTTCCCCCTCAATTTTCTACACATGAACTCAAATCTGCAATAAAATTAGTTTATTTTCAGATATTTAGATTAGATATGCGTGAATACATGTCTCTAATGTATAATTTTTAACGATTTTTTGGGTCTATTAACAAAATATTGGCCCTTTGGATAAGGGAGAATTCGTACAACTGAATACCTTCTGTGTTTACACTTTGGGTTTTCTAAAAGAACGGTCGCCATAAGCGAATCGGTTAGAATAACGTCATCGTCATTATTTATAGCATCAAGTAAATATTTATATTACTAGGTGTAGTCTAATTTAAGAACCGAATAAAATATGAGATCGATTACCAAAACAATTCTTTTTTTTCCCAGCCAAGTTTTTCCTCAAACTACCCTCACTAAAATATTCACCCTAAAAAAATGAGTTCCACTTTCGTAAGATACCTTCGTCGTGTAACGTGTTCCATTTATTGCTTTCTGAATTATATACGACCCTGGCGTACCTTCATAATGTTAATATCAACTGTAAAAATATTTATATGTATTTCTCTACCGACAGGCAGATTAAAAAATATATCACCGACAGTCTTTATATATATATATATATATATATATATATATATATATATATATATATGTGTGTGTGTGTTGTGTATCGTCTTACTTTCTCGTCAATTTCGCGATTTAACGGCTGCCAAGATATCCTGGAGCGATTATTTTAATTGGTGTATTTAAATATCGAATAGTTTTATCGACGACCGATTGGCTCAGTGGCGGGACCCTCCGCCCGCGGAGTCAATGGTCGCGGGTTCGATTCCCGAATCGGAATAAATATATGTATGGATTTATAAATATTTATTCCGAGTCTGGTAACCCCCCTACAATCCGCATTCTTTATCCTTTCCTTTCCTCAGCGCCAATCTACGGTCTACTGTGCCAAAGGATGCGTGGCTAAGGGCGAGGTTAGTCGCAAGCGTGCCGACCGTCCCGGGATCGGGCTCCTCCGGGTACTATGATGCCTTACCTCAGCATGCAGGGCTCTGCTGGGACTGACCTCCATCCTCCCTTGCGGCTTGTGTGATTCACTAACACGAATTTAATATACCTAATTTGTTGAAAAATGACGGCGACGTAGTTCGCCACCCGTCACGTCCTGATTCTCAGGAGGGCGAGAAGCGACGATTGGAGAGCCCTTTCGCTGCGATGAATGGTAGCGGATGGATTTCTGTGGTCTCTGCCAACCCCTGCGGGGGATAGGCGTGAGTATAATAGCTGACAAATGAATAACATGGGATTATAATATTGGAATAAGATTTTATACTAAACATTTTAATGGGGATTTCGTGATCCGATGCAGGTGTTTAAAATTAATATTAAAAATAAATAGAGAGTCAGTATATATAAAACGGATACGAATAATGACCGAATCGATATGTCTTAACACGGGCTATCTTTTTAAGAATTCAACTTCACTCTATAAAAGCCATCGATGCAAGCTTTTCATCAGGTGACCCGCTAGCTCAAAAAAGGAACTAACTTAACATTGTACAACACATTAATTATCTATCTCAATTAACTTTTAAATATAATGGCAAACCACGAGGAACCATTAAGACAACTGACAAATCAAAGAATGTATCCACTCTAAGTCCATTAATTGGATCACTCCAAGGAAACATCCGTTTTTCAATTAATGAATTGTGAATATTCCTGGAAAAATTGAATTTTGATTCCAATAAATATTAATTCCAGCCATTATTACGTCTTCGTTGCGGTAGTATCATATCCTTATCATCCTCAGCGTGCGGGGCTCTGCTGGGGCTAAACTCCATCCCCCCTTGCGGATCGTGGGATTCACCAAGACGAATTTTATTACACATAATTTGTTGAAAAAATGACGGCGACGTGGTTCGCCACCCGTCACGTCCTGATTCCCACGAGGACGAAAAGCGACTAATGGAGAACCGTTTCGCTGCTGTGAATGTGAGAGAAAGAATGGATGAAAGGATTGATAAGTGTGGAGGAAGCGGGAAGGGTGTGCCAGGATCGTAGCGGATGGAGTTCTGTGGTCTCTGCCAAACCCTGCGGGGGATAGGCGTGAATATATAATAAAAAAATTATAATTCTTTGTAGTATTTTTGTAGTTGTTTAAAAACCTAATTCTGTTCTTACACCCTATAGTATCTAAATGGTGTTAATACAGTTCAAGGCTTCGTTCCTGCAACGAATCACTAATCGCATGCTATTAGGATATTTATTTCGAATATGCGTGTTTGGTTATATGATTAGTACAATGTAACGGCACGATGCAGGGAAATCAGGAGTATAGCTACTGTATAAAACATTTTGTTTGTTTCCGTATTTAGTAAATCGTGTATGTGTTTTTTCCTCACTTCTATCATCCTATCATCATCATTGTCCACCTACATATGTACCATATTTAGATACCCTTAATCCCCATTATTCGTTTTTACTGCATTGGCAACTACTGTATCTCTCACACAGCTTATTTTTTCCATATTATTCTATTGCTTTAAATTTTTATCCTTTGCTTGCATATTAGAATACTCCATTGTTACATCTGGCCCGTTCTTCTTTACGGATGTGAGGCTTGGATGCTAAAACAAGACCTCAGAAAACGTATAGAAGCGTTCGAAATGTGGGATGCTAATAGCTAGATTCAAAAAGTCACCAATGATGACGTTCTCCGACAAGTCAAGCGAAAACGTGAACTTTTGCAGACCGTGAAAGGTAAAAAGTTGCATACCTGGGTCATATCATGAGTCATGACAGGTACAAGTTGCTGCAACTGATCATGATGGGAAAAGTCGCGGGCAAAACAAAAAGTTGGTCGGAGAAGGAAGTCTTGCCTACGTAATATCAAGGAGTGGACCGGGATAGCGAGTGCTCCAGAACTGCTGCACCTCGTGAAGGAAGAGAAGAGTTGTAGTGAATTGGTTGCAAACCTTTGCATGTTGGAGAGGAACTCTTAGAAGAGGAACGTATTATGCTATAAAGAATACGTTAATAAAACATTTGGAATATCGATAAGAGATTTACCCCATTGCTCTTCACTAGTTTTTTCGCATCCGATTCGATCACGACATTGGCGCTACGCCAGCCGACCTCGCGTCCATCACCGGCTGTAATAACCGCAAAGCATCGGATACACCGGGGGAATTACGTAAGTCATATTTTGCAAATATATTGCGGTAATTTTCAGCTGTTTAATTTCACGTCGGATAAGAGTTAATTTACAACGAGGGATATTACTGCATACGGTGGCATAATAAGCTACTTGGATTGTGTAACGTCAGTTGCTCGTAAATATTGCGCTCAACGTAAATTTGTAACAGCGGATGCGTTGCTTTTTAAATTGGCACCGATTGTAATCGAATCGAGTGGCGAATGCGATCCAGATAAGCAATTATTGTATAACTGTCGAAATTCTGTTCATTTTCAGAGAATTAACATTAATCAATGTCGTTCATTTTATGATTGTTGTGATTTCATAATTAGTAAATTAGTGATGTGAGCGGCTCTTATTGTATTATATTTAAATGCGATTATTTTATTGCTTTGGAACATATTTCATCATCACCAGCACGCAGCCATTTTCCAATCTCTTAAATTACGCTACTCAGCCTATCATCGGTATCACAGATCCACTTTCTGACACTCGTCTTGCGCACATCAACAACATTGATCGATCGATTCGTGACCAGCCCATTGCCAATTTGGTCTATTAATCTTACAAACTGTATCGGCGATTTTGTTTCTTTGGTGGAGTTCCTTTTCAGATCCTACTATTAGTTTGTGTGTTTTTATTTCCTTATGGCTATTCTTTGTTTTCAACCAGTGCGTCTTGTCTCGATCAGTGCGACAAAAGTCTTCAACCAGTGCGTCCTGCCCGTACTCTCTTACGGTGCCGAGACGTGGACACTGACAGTCCGTCTCCTCGCCAAGCTCAAAGTCGCTCAGAGGGCTATGGAGAGAGCTATGCTCGGGGTTTCTCTGGTGGACAGAATTCGAAATGAAGAAATTCGCCGGAGAACCAGAGTCACCGACATTGCTCTTCAAGTTAGCAGACTGAAGTGGCAATGGGCTGGACACGTTTGTCGAAGAACCGACAATCGTTGGAGTAGACGAGTGCTGGAGTGGAGACCGCGACTCGGCAAACGTAGTGTGGGGCGCCCTCCTGCTAGATGGAGCGACGGTCTGCGCAAGGCGGCTGGCAGAGACTGGATGCGTGTAGCCGAAGATCGGGCTAGGTGGCGCGCCTTGGGTGAGGCCTATGTCCAGCAGTGGACTGCCGCGGGCTGATATTGATATTGATTCTTTGTTTATTAATATTTTTTCTTTCTTTTCCATCATAATAACGACAATGTATCACCAACCTACATCCAATTGTTTTTTTAACATTGTGTCCATCCTACGGTTGTCTGGAAGAAATCGCTATTATCGATAAGACAGCCATTTGTATATAAATATTACAATCAATAATTGTATAACTTTGTTTTTGGTTTGAATTTAGTTAATCGATTTTAGTTTTATATGGATGAAAGAAATTCCTTCTATAAGTCATTTAGCAGGATATAAATTTAAAAATAACTACCGTCAATGGGGAAGCGTATAGATAGTTGGAAAACAGGAAAAAATCTAATTAAAAATAAATATATTACTTGTTTTCTTTCAGTACACTAAACTAAAAAATTTAAAAAAAATATATAACAAATAAGTATTATATATAATTATAACAATAGATTAATGTGTGAATTGCCTATCTGTAATTTTTCATTTAATAAAAATTATGACGATAAATTAGTTAAATCTTCTTCCAACTTCACTGTCAGGATGAGTAAGGTCCTCCTCCATAATTCTTCTCCATATACTCCTATAATTGGCAGCATAACATTGCCTCCATCAGCAGAAATAGTTTCCTATTAATTTGCATGACCCAAGCATGGATAAAGGAGGAAGGTGACGAAGACCGTAAGACGGTGGGTAGTCAACCCACAACACCATATATAGTCAACAGTGAAAAACCATATATAGGTAAAAAAAACCTATGTTAGAATTCCCATAAACCACACAAATGTGTAGATAACAAATCACCACTATTAACCAGTCAATTTCAATAATTAAATATTGAATATTAAACAAGAGACACTAATTCAATGAAATAACGCATGAATCTAGTACTTGATATGGACAGTCAAAAGTTTTACTTAGCTAAGATCCGCGACAAGCAAAACAATAACAGAAAATTAATAATGTGTGTTTTTCCGTTGGGTTTAGTGGATTTATTTGGAACTTAAATCAAAAACTTACCGAAAATCGGCCATCAACTCTCCACCCACCAACCACTATACACAACGCCAAACACACACTATCACTTTTCCATCTTGTACACGACATGTGTTTCGCCCCAACACGAGGTATCTTCAGGTATAGTATACGTCGTCTACTCGTATTTTGACTATCCATATAGTGATGGATTTCCGCAAAGTAACGCCTGACTCCATTAATAATCTAGTACTTGATGTTAATAAATATTTTTACTCACGGTTATTCTCTTTAGTTGCCTTTTCCCCTTATGCCAAGTAATTATCGCTGGTGGTCTACTGCCCGCCGACTCGCAGGCAACTTCGTAGCGGCGCTCCGCAGTCAAGACGCCCCCTTCACCCATTTCCGAGGGTTTCCTTATTTGCACCGTTAGAGGTCTCACTGAAAATTTTAATATATTTAATAAATTGTTTCACTTTGCGATACCGGTAGAGCCACGTTGCAGACGAATACCTTGTCAAGAATAGCATAATATTTGTCTGTAGCATGAATGGTCCGGCTCGCCCGGCGTAGTACCACACTCCCGCTGAAAACCGGCGTCTGAGTGGTAGCTTAGCTACCGTGCTTCGTACGGTGAGCGGCCGAGTTCCGGAGGTCCAACACCCTCCCCCTCCCTTTACCCCTCCTATTCTCACTCCCATAATGACACTTTCCTTAAAGATCGGCAACGCTTCCGCACTGTGGATATCTGTGGGCGGCGTTGATTCTTTTTCTATCAGGTGACACGCGTGCTCGTTTACCTTCCTATTCCATAAAAAAATATATAATCAATCAACAGCCCACGGCAGTCCATTGCTGGACATAGACCTCCTCCAAGAAAACGCTACATAGCCCGATATTCTGCTTCGCACATACAGTATCTGCTAGTCGCTCTGCGCAAATCGTCGCAGCATCTAGCCGTGGTGCGCCCTATACTACATTTGTGGAAACGCGATTCCACTCCAACACTCTTGTACTTCAGATTGTCGGATGAATCTAACCAGCCCATTTTTAATTGATTTACCGTGAGAGTGGAGTTAGGGGAAAAACGATGTAATATGTCCTTTATCACAAGAAATAACCGTAAATAACAAGAAACTACTGATTGGCTCAGTGGCGGGGCCTTCCGCCCGCAGAATCAATGGTCGCAGGTTCGATCCCCGCATCGGAATAAATATATGTATGGATTTATAAATATTTATTCCGAGTCTGGTAACCCCGCAATCCGCATTTCCTAAACAAAGGAAGTGGCTTAGATTTTGCTAACAGGCGACGGGATTCCCCTGTAGCGCTGATTTTTAGCCACTCCCTTCCTGCAAGATGTTATGCGGGAGTTAGTAAGTGGCGTGCGTACGTGTGTTTGTGTGTTTTTGTGTGTGTATGTGTATGTGCGTGATAAAACAGCATTTTAGCGTTCCAGGTCGTAGATCTCTACGTTCCTTTAAAGGGTACTTACGGAACATGTCAAGAACCAGGGAGAGCTCTTTGGGCGGCACCAGGTGCGAGTTGGCTGCCTGACAGGTGAACACGGCGGCATAGTCCGCGCGCCTGATCGCCGGCCACAGCAGCCGGTTCTCTATTACGTCGCCGGTGTTGTGCTCGTACTCCTCATCCACCAGCACTCCGTTCACCAGCCACCGCACCGAGGGCTCGGGGCGGCCTGCTTGCAAAAGAGATAAAAGACGAAACGTTTATACTAAGAACAACAGTATATGTAAATCATTAAATCATAACAATGAGACAGTTAGAATTTTTACTTGGCTAAAATCCGCGACAAACAAACAAAAGCAGAGAAATAATAATAATTATGTGCGTGGTCGGAGATTTATATTATATATAACGCCCATTGTGGTGGGAAGACATTTATCAGTAGTCTTCCTTAGAGATTAGGGAGATAGCCGACTCAAACTGGCGTCAAATAACTCGCTCCAGAGAGCAATAGATGTACTTGGACACTTGTCACCTGCAGAGGGATTGTTGCTTAAAAATAAATATAAAATCTTAAAATTTATACGATATAATTAAAAATAATATCGTATAAATTTTGGTATCCAATTAATTTGCATAGAATAAACATTGATTGAACCGTGGGCCGAGAAACGAGCGCGGCAAAGTGATTGTTACAGCGATGGTACTCCGCTGACGGAGGCTCGAATATGAACATCGATTTCAAATTAAACTTTTAATGAGATACCGAATAGTCTTCATTCGCGGGCGTCTTGTTTCATAAAGTACGTCACTTCACAATCGATAAGTATTATTATATAAACTCCATAACAAATACAATTGTTAAAAAGTTAAATAAAAGTTCGAATTTTCGGTATCATTTTGAAATTCTTACATTTCTCGTTATTGCGTACGCGTGCACTTAGTAATATTCATTCTGCCTTCATAGAAATTATTTATAATTAAAACCTAGACGCCAGGGAATTTAAGTGTGTATTATATATATATATATATATATATATATATATATATATATATATATATATATATATATATATATATATATATATATATATATATATATATATATATATATATATATATATATATATATATATATATATATATATATATATATATATATATCTATTTATATACGATAATGTACATACATACATATATACTCATTCCTTTCCTGTCGGGCTAGGTTACGTTCGATGCTTAAGGTTATAACTTCGGCACTTTTGGTCTTCGGCACTTTACGTTGCGGATGTGGATGGAAGGGTCGGTAGGGGAAGACCACGGAAAACATTCCTTGGCCAAATTACCGACATTTTAAGAAAGTCCAGGTCAAGAGTACTTTTAACCGGCGGGCTTGCATGAGGATATGATATGTGTGGAGGACGCAAGGAAAATATGTCGACATCGTAGCAGATGGAGATCTGTGATCTCTGACCATCCCTAAAGGAAACAGGCATGACGATATGTATGTATATGTGTATTTTTGATCTTGGCATGTTTACCTTGGTCTTCCCCTACCGACACTTCATCCTCTCTATGTGATAACCTGTTGAATGTTATTCTTTGATCTTTGGTTAGTTTGACCCACTCTTTTGCTCATAGTTCTATTTTGCTCTCATAGTTCGTGACCGAACCTTAATGAACTCAGTTTCGTTTCTCTTCTAAGTGTGGCTTGCGCTTTATAGATACGACTTCTCTATATGCCCTACTAATTTATGTAATGGAATTAGATATGTACACTAGCGCCATGTTGGTTGTTAATCAACGCGACAGCAGCGCCCCCGTACTAACTTATGTAAAGATGTTAATCTGTGTCAGCGTTATATATTAAGTCAATTAAGTTCAACTCGATCAGGATTATTAATACGTACTGTGTGTTTCTACTCCAGCCTTTAGTATTTGATAAATTGGTGTGTATACAGCCAAAAGATCCTGGGCCCAACCAAAAGAGATGATGGCAGTTGGCGAAATCGAGCATCTGGTGGCCCAACCCAATGTAATCGGTGACACTAAGGCTCACTGACTTCGTTGGCTGGGCCACGTTGAGAGGATGGGGGAGGATCTTGCAGTCAAGAGAGCGTATGTGGTTCGCCCAACTGGATGACGTCCTGTGGGGCGCCTCAGGTACCGCTGGAGAGACATGATGGGGGATGACTTGCGCAACCTTCAAATTTGCAACTGGCAGGAGGTGGCGCAGGACAGAGCAAGGTGGCGTAAGATCTGCTCGGAGACCAAGATCCATTTTGGGCCATTGTTCCAACAAAGTTGGTTAGTTTTTTAGCTTTAACGGCCAAAGAAGCAAATGTTTTTTAACATCTTATATTTTTAAAGAACACTGAGCTACACAATGGAAAATAATTCAAGTTGCCTATGGATATTTTAACTACAACGGTATTACAGATGGATTGCCTATATTAGGGCAACGAGCAGTCGTATCGCCCGATGGAAAGCAATCAACGCCTTTTGTGTAGGCATATTATTTAAAGGTTCCAATGTCTATAAAAGAAATACAGCTAAAGATAGCTGATTTTATAAAGTAGTGGTGCGTGGGAAGTACGCACCGTACTGGATCGCCACTCATCCACATCGTGGGGATACTGTAAAGGATGGAGCTTCCTTCTTTCCTTTGCATTATGCCAGAAGGAAAAGGGTAGGAATAATATAGAATTGCCAGATCTAGAGACGTCGTGAAATTTCTTTGTCTGAAAGACGTCTAAAATTACCAGTATCTGCAACGACAGCAGAAGATCAGAGAAACCGTTGCTTCCTGAGTCAAGGTATGTGTAATGAGGGTTCAGCTCCTTGGCACGTGCTCATATCCTAGAACGTGGGAGGGTGTAGAAGCCTCACCGACCTCCAGCTCTCAGAGCTCATCAAACGAAGTGCAGTAGCGAAGCGGTTAATAAGTAGCTATTTTTGTGTGAGAGTGTAGCATTTCCCCATTCATGAATCATTATAATTAAAAATTGACAGTTTTTGACAGAAATTCGCCTGCATTGCTTTACTATAGAAAATTAATGTGTGATTTAATTTGTGAATAGGATTTAATTTGTGAATAGGATTTAATTTGTGAATAGGATTGTGAATAGGACCTATATAAGTCAGACTAGCCACTTGTTTATTCTCGATTGCGTCTACTATACCTGAAGATACCTCGTGTTGGGGCGAAACACGCCTCGCTTGCAAGACAGAAAAGTGGTAATGTGTGTTTGGTGTTGTGTATAGTGGTTGGTGGGTGGAGAATCGATTTTCGGTACGTTTTTGGTTTAAGTTCCAAATAAATCCACATAATCCAACAGAAAAACACACATTATTAATTTTCTGTTATTCTTTTTGCTTGTCGCGGATCTGAGCTAAGTAAAACTTTTGACTGGCCATATACTACCCATATGACAATACCCATTTGGTACATACCATATTACTACCTATTTGGTATTACCGATATTCTAGTACCCATATGGTATGACCTATATAGTACTACTTTAATTGTGCTACGCATATGGTACTACCCCTATGGCAATGCCCATATGGTACTACTAATAATGCACTACGCATATGGTATTATCCATATGATACTACCCATATTGTACTACGCATAAGGTACTATCCATATGGTAATACCCATATGATACTACCTATACTGCACTACCCATACATGACTATTGGCAAAGCTGCGTTGTTATAGAGTGACTTATATTCAGCGGCGTACTCTAATAGGTTCGTAGTAAAGATTAGTAATTTTACTACCTTGTAAAAAAATTGGTGCTCACCTCCTAAAACTCGACATGTTAGTAGAACATCATCCCCTTCTTCGTGAGGGCCAAGTGTGGTGGTGTTGATGACTCTCCCCCAGCGATCCACAACCACTGGCTTCTCTGGTGGTACTGTGGACAAAACATAATTTTAGAAACGTGGTCGAAAAAACACCTCAAAAGTCTTAGATAACATCTCATCCATAACTGATGATGATTGAACACTACTTCTCCTATATAAGGTGTGTTAATCAATATTTTTAAAAGACCAGAATTCCTTCCTTTTACATACATATCGTCACACCTGTTTCCCGTAGGGGTAAACAGAGACCACAGATCTCCATTCGCTAGGATTCCGGCACATCTTCCCACCCAAAATGCCCTTTGCTGTTGTGTGGCCCTCAACAGTGTTAGTTTTCAGACTTCTAAGCACACGTCCGAAGATCCGTATATACAAAACGGTCATAAGGCCGATACTAATGTACGGCTGCGAGGCCTGGACGCTGACCTTAAAAGAATAAACAAAACTCCTGGTCCCCGAACGCAAGATCCTTAGAAAAATACTTGGATCAGTGAGGGGGGGGGGGGGAAGATAGATCTTAGAGAGTCCTGAACAATTAAGAAATATAAGACCTAGTTGCTGAACCCAATATCACCGGCGGGATCAAAACACAAAGACTCCGCTGGCTGGGCCACGTTATGCGTATGGGAGAGGAAACGCGCCTACCTGGGGCAGCCCAAAGGCCATTGCCCGCTCGGTCATCCTAGGTACCTTTGGATTGATGCTGTGGAGAAAGACTTAAAGGAGCTCCAAGTCGAGAAATGGCAGACGGTAGGCCAAGTCGGTCTAAGTGGCGACTCTTATTGGTGGAGGCCAGGACTCATTTTGGGTTATCGCGCCCGCCTAAGTGAGTAATCTTATCACCATGTAATTATAGTTCTTTCTAATTAATTTCCATTCTCACAGCTTTGATAGATCACGGAGTAATCCTCTTATATACCACGGGCGGACCTCTTATATACATTAAATAAAGATGAGGGTTTTGATCGTACGCGTCTGTTATTCTTTTATCAACTTTTATTATATTCTGGATTTTTTATGCTAGACTACCGTATAATTCAGTGGTTAGATAATTTAATTTCTGTCCGCAACTTATTCCATATAATTTATAATGTCTGGAATCATTTAAAGTTAAAATTTCAACTTTTTAATAACATATTTATGACCCACGTCAACAACAGCCTGCGGAAGTGCAACAGCCAGCCCCTGCTGGACATAGGCCACGAGATCTTCGGCTTCACTTTATCTAGTTTCGAATCACCTAGCCAAAAGGCATTCTACGCTACGTTTGCCGAGACAGGATCTCCACTTCAGCGGTTGATGGATCATCTACAAACGTGACTAGCCCATTGCCAATTCGAATGATTATGTCGGTGAATTTAGTCCTCTGGCAGATTTCTTCCTTTCAAATCACATCTACTAGAGAAACTCCGTGAAAGTGATCCGTATAATTTCCATTTATGCATAAGAAATAGTAGATCTTAAACGGATTTTAATATCTTTTCTTTGGAATCCCTACACAATCATAATCAAAAAAGTGTTGTAATATTTATGTTGGGATTTTCAATAACGTTGAACAAACAACAAAATGTTTTTCATCAACAAAATAATCGCTTCGTCAGAACAAATCGCTTAACATTTACAAAATCCTATCTGTGTATATTTGGGACGGGAACCATCTTGCTCGACGAAGCACGAAATCGATTAATTAATATAAAATCCGAGAAGAATCGAGCCGGAATCGAACTAGGAATTTTAAGTAGGCACAATGGATGTCGCGCTCGTAGGCTGAATGATCGAATTTCAATAATGGCCGAAGAGGGTGGGCTGACAATGGAACGGCGTTAATTAATTTATGAGCCAGCCGTGAAATCCACCGGCTGGGATTATGTTCGTGGTATTGCGCTCTATTCGAAAGACAATGGCAATTTGGGCAGTAGCTTTTTGTCGAGTTTATACTAATAAGTCACTTGTTCGAACATGTATGAATTTACTCATACATACATACCATCACGCCTGTTTCCCGTAGGGCTAGGCAGAAACCACAGATCTCCATCTGCTACAATCTCGGCACGTTTTCCTTGCTTCCTCCACACTCTTCACTCTCTTAGTACATGCTCGCCGCTTAAGGGTACTTTTAACCTGGCCTTTCTTAAAAACTTTTGGTCACTTTTGGTCTTTGTATGTTTTCCTTGGTCTTCCCCTACTGACACTTGCACCCACATCCGCAACCTAAATTTCTTTTAACAGTCATCTTTCACCCATCCTCTCTATGTGATATCCCGTCGAGTGTTGTTCTTTGATTCGCTCTCTTTCTCTCTCGCTTTAGCACGCTTTTCTTGCTTCCTTCACACTCCTTACTCTCGTCATACAAGCCCGCCAGTTAAGGATAGTATTGACGTGGCCTTTCTTAAGAATTTCGGCAATTTGGTCTAGATATGTTTTCCTTGGTCTTTTCCTGTTCACGCGCAACATAGCGCCTTCTAGAATAAAACAGTATGCGGTGTCGTGCGCATCTACAAACAGTTTTTTGTGTGTGGCTTTAATCTTTATTATTATAACGAAATCAAACGAAAACCGACAACTTGCTAGTCAGCCTTCAACACGTTCAAAGTGTCTCAAAAGCACTCTTCCGATATTTCATTCTTATTATTATATCTCATTTTATTGTCGGTAATATATAATATACCCTTGTCCAAGGCGTATTGGCGCGAAAATATATTAACTACAAATATAAATAGCGATTTTTGTTTACCATATTTAAATATTACTTCATACTGGTACAACAAATAACTTCAATGACATCATTTTTTTTGGGATAGGAAGGCAAACGAGCAGGCGTGTCACCTAATGGAAAGCAACCAAAGCCGCCCATAAGCATCCGCAGCGCCACAGGCAGTGCAGTAGCGTTGCTTGCCTTTAAGGGAAGTGTTATAATATTTATTATTTTACTTGACACTGGCATAATATTTATAGCTAATTGTCATCGAAGTAGAAAAAAGTATGTAAACATTTAGTAGTAACTTTGTATGTCGATCTTGTTTCCCGCCATTTTGTATTTGTTTTCTCCTAGCGATTTGTCGCAGGAACGGTGAGCTTGTGATTTCAAGCTGAGCGAATATAGCCACCCCGCTTCCACATATACGACGCACTGCTAGAGGGACGAACAAAGACAACCCACTTATTGTTGTTGACAAGGACAACGCACGCTTTGTCGTTGACTAAAATGACTCATTCTTTGTCATTGACTCTATTGTCGTTGTAAATCTTAATATTGTGCCGAATCGCCTTCATATAAAATAGTAGCCTATCGTGTACAATAACGCGAATTTGAACAGATAAACGGTTAAACTTTACGCATTAATTAGAGATGGAGGTGGCTGATAGAACATAATGCGTTTACACGTCGCTGCTTCTATTTCCCTGTCGTCCTATTTGCTCATTACGTACGTTTGAAATTATGACGACTGTGTTTAATACAACGCTTTAGATAGAAAGATGGTTAAATGTCCACGAAAAAAGCGAAGCCGCTGTAAATAACACATATGTCAAAAAAAAATATTACATACTTGGATCAGACAAAAATAGTACGTCGAATGGGAAGTTCCACAGCTCTACGACCAGTAAGTTGTACAGCATTAAATGAGACTTTTTTATGGGATAGGAAGGCAAACGAGCGGGCGTGTTACCTGATGGAAAGCAATCAACGCCACCCATAAACGTCCGCAGTGCCGTAGACAGTGCAGAAGTGTTTAAGGAAAGGTCTTTAAGGAGAGGTGATTATAGGAGGGGTAGGGGGAGGGGGGTAGAGGGGGTTTGGGCCTTCGGAACTTAACCGCTCACAGCACGAAGGGCGGTAAATAAACGAAAGAAGCATTACCACATGGTCGACCAAATATTCATAACAAAATACCATATTATTATATGACATAAGTAAGTAGGTGGTTACTTCGTATCAAAGTATTGAATATTGTTAATTGATATGGAACACCTTAAAGCCATCGAGATGGGCGTTGATCGAATGTTCCGTCACAAAGTTCCACAACTACACGGCCGCCGGAACTCACCGGAACAAGATGAGGGATTATGTGTAACGTGTTGTCTGTTGTTAAACGTTAGAATACCTAATTAGCAGTTGTTACGTTCAGAATGAATTTCCGTAGCGCGTGCCTTGTAACACATCGTTGTTTTTGGGAAACAATTGTGATAATAAAAATATGAAAAATTAGACAATAAATATCAATCAATATTAAAAAATAATTGGAAAGGGCAACCAACCGATTGGCTCAGTGGCGGGGCCCTCCGCCCGCGAAGTCTACAGTTGCGGGTTTTATCCCCGCATCGGAATAAATATATATATATATATATATATATATATATATATATATATATATATATATATATATATATATATATATATATATATATATATATATATATATACATATGCTGAGTCTGCTAACCTCCCAATCCCTCAGCCAATACCACAGTATGCAGGGCTCTGCTGGGGCTGACCTCCATCCTCCCTTGTGGCTCGTGGGATTCACTAAGACGAATTTAATATACCTAATTTGTTGAAAAATGACGACAACGTAGTTCACCACCCGTCACGTCCATTCTCACGAGGGTGAGAAGCGACCAATGGAGAGCCGTTTCGCTGCGATGAATGGTAGTGGATGAAGCTCTGTGATCTCTGCCAACCTCTGCGGGGGATGGGCGTGAATATATAAAAAAGGCAATAATATATAACTGGAGATATCAATTGCTCTGTTACGGATAATTAACTAATAAGGCAATAGTGCTTGCATTTCACACAGAGCTAGTTTCAACATGTCTCGTCTTGTCACCTATCACGGGACTTACGACCGCAGCGACAAAACACTGTTGTCACGTGAGAGGTGACCCACGACTGATAAGGGTTAATAATAAATACAAAAATAGAATGGAGCTTTGACAAACCAATAATAATTATAAAGTAAGACAACGATCCAACCTTAATCATTGTAGACAACCAAGTCAAAATTTCTAGCGAAATATTTTGAAGAGAACGAGAGACGTATTTTGATAAGTATCTATCGCGACATCCGAGGGATCGCTCGGTAATCAGTTTTATCGGGGAGTCTGGAAGATGATAAGTAATCTTTATAATAATACTCTCGTTCAAATTATTGAGAGAAATATTAAAAGTAAAAAAAAATATTAAGATGTATTATAAGTTCGCAACAATAAGCATTTTTATTTAAAAACGAATACTAATATTTCTTCTTTTGTATATTTGAGATCAAGTCCTAGTACAAAATATGACATTTTTTTAATTAATATTATTAAACAATTTGATGTTATATGGACAGTCAAAAGTTTTACTTAGCTAAGATCCGCGACAAGCAAAGCAATAACAGAAAATTAATAATGTGTGTTTTTCCGTTGGGTTAAGTGGATTTATTTGGAACTTAAACCAAAAACTTACCGGAAATCGGCCATCAACTCTCCACCCACCAACCACTATACACAACACCAAACACACATTATCACTTTTCCATCTTGTAAACGACACGTGTTTCGCCCCAACACGAGGCATCTTCAGGTATAGTAGACTCTACGGAAGACAACCGAAAAGTTCGGTTGTCTATAGTTACATAAGTTTATATAAGTTTTTGGTTTAAGTTCCAAATAAATGCACTTAACCCAACGGAAAAACACACATTATTAATTTTGTTATTGTTTTGCTTGTCGCGGATCTTAGCTAAGTAAAACTTTTGACTGTCCATATAGTGATGGATTTCCGCAAAGTAACGCCTGACTCCATTAATAATTTGTTAATGGAGTTAACAAATTATTAATGGAGTCAGAATATTTGTTAATTTTAACACTGGTCAGGGAGTATCTTTGCTAGTCTGGGAGTATATTTGCCTAGCCGCCTGTCCGGTATTTATGGTATTGGTACATCTTTTCTTTCCCCTGCTTTCTTTTCATCTCTATCCTTTACCCTTCTTCTCCGCCAATCCATGATCGGCCGTGCCAAAGGATTCGTCGCTAGGGGAGAACTTAGCCGCAAGCGTGCCGACCGTCCCGGGATTCCAAACCCAACTTTCCCTACCTACATCAGCGTTGGAATAAGCCCACCCCGATGAAGGGTCAGTAGGACCTTTTTAGACACATTCTGACATTTCATGTAACACTTTCCATCTGAATAATGGATTCCCTGAAAGTAAACCTTGACTGTATTGATCATTGTAGTTTTCATCATTTTTAATTTAGAACGAGCAAGGGCTACCTTCTGTGAGAAGGTCTTAGCAAGGAAGGAGGCTGCGGAGAGGGAGAGAGAAAACTCATCTGCTCTTCCAATTCGTAAGCAAAGAACAGGGCGGTGGAGGAGAGCCTATCAGGTTCTCTTCAAACCCTATGACCGAGGTTCGGTCGGCGTAAAAGGGGGAGCTTCGCCGCCTGATATCTAAACCTGAGTTAGGGAGCCTCATCTCCACTCTCACCATGAGATTGGCCCCAAAATAGGGACACCGCCGTCGGGACTCCGATAGCATCTGTCAGTTCTTACTCGTGAGGTTAATAAAAAAAGAAAAAGAACTAGCAATACGGGAATATAGTGCAGCGTACCGACAACGGTGAGGTTGTATCTGAAGCTGGTGGTCTGCGTGTTGCGGAAGTCGACGCGGCAGCGGTACACGCCCTCGTCGCGTCGCTTCACGTCGCGCACTAGCAGTGCAGCTGGTGGTGGTGTCGTGGAGAAGTGCGCACGGGTTCCAAACACGTCCGGGTCTGACCAATGTCGAGCCTCCGATAGGTGCTTCCCCCGCACGTCGAAGCTGGAATAAAAAAGCAATATTATAACAAAATCAATGGCGATACAGTATGGTGCGTTTTTGCAGAATCTTCTTTCCACGCACATTACCACTGTATTCCTGACAGTGGCAGCTATATCTCCTTTCCATGCACCACCACCCTTTGGCAGCTACTACTATGTTTCCAAACCGATACGACATTGGAACGTTCAGAAAACAAGCCTACACATTCCTCAAAGGGGGGGGGGGGTAACGCTTCTGCACTGTCTATAGCGCTGCGGATGTCTATGTGCGCAGTTGATTGACTTCCATCAGATGACGCTCCTATTCGTTTCCTATCCCGTATAAAAACAAACGTACAAACAAATTATGAATTGTATAACAACTCTCTGAGAGAGGAGAAAAGGCGCAAGAATGTGTGTGTGTCTGTGTTAGCCTGTGCGTCTATATGTGTAATAAGAAAGAGTGTTTATTTAATGTGAGTTATTGTCAGAGAGAATTTTTGGAATATTTTCATTTAAAATCTGGCTTTCGTAGTATAAAATAAAACTATATATATAATGAATTGAACTTTAATTAAAATATATATCTTAGTACTCAATGTATACAATTCTTTTTTTATAATAGAATTGAGAAACAATTCTTTTTTAATAGAATTGTACGGTGGAAATGGAAGTCTATTTCACGAGTTTCATTAAGGCGTTGTAATCTACTCAGAGGACACTAATCCTTAAAGTAGAAAACAAGCTTTCAGTTAGAAAAAAGTAAGTCCTGACAATGACTGGGACTACAACAGACAGCGCTGGCTTTTGGAGGAAGAGAATAAATTGTAAAATGTAGAATACAATATGTATGTTTGGAACGGTGATAGTTAATCGTTAATCGTGTAATAAAAGTAAAACGTGCCGATCGTCCCGGTGTCGGGCTCCCCCGGGGACTATGGTGCCTTACCTCAGCATGCAGGGCTCTGCTGGGGCTGACCTCCATCCTCCCTTGCGGCTCGTGGGATTCACTAAGACGAATTTAATATATCTAATTTGTCGAAAAATGACGGCGACGTGGTTCGCCACCCGTCACGTCCTGATTCTCACGCGGGCGAAAAGCGACCAATGACGAGCCGTTTCGCTGCGATGAATGGCAGCGGATGGAGCTCTGTGGTCTCTGCCAACCCCTGCGGGGGATAGGCGTGAATATATATAAAAAAAAATAGTTAATCGACTGTGGCTTATCTATTTTGATGGAACTGTTGAGGATGAGTTGATGTTATGAGTTATGAATAACAATAAATAAGTTTATTTTATGATTAACGTTTGTCGGTGATCCTACAATTGTTGGAGCAGACGAGTGCTGTAGTGGAGACCATGTCTTGGCAAACCTAGCGTGGGATAGACGGTGCGACGATTTCCCGACTAGATGGTGTGACAATCTGCGCAGGGCAGCTGGCAGAAACTTGATGCGTGAAACTGAAGATCGGACTAGGTGACGCTTCTCAGGAGAGTATTCGTCTGCAGCGTGGGTCTACCACTTCAAAACTTGATAAGGGGAACATCTTACCGAGCGCCGTCAGTAAGTAAGTGAATGTGATATCGCTCCATGTTTTGTTTCCTGCTGCTTCAATGTATTAAAGTATAACAAGAACTATAAAAAAAAATTAAAGTCAATTCCTACTTCGGTCTACAAAGAAAATTTAATTTTAAAAATTTTATTATGATAATGGAGTCAGGCGTTACTTTGCGGAAATCCATTAATGTGTGGACGGTCAGAACTTTTACTTAGCAAAGTACCGCGACAAGCAAACAAAAACAGAAAAATAATAATGTTTTTTATACTGGAAAAAGTGGATTTACGGGGAACTTAAATTAAATCATTAAAAGTTGGCGCATTTAATCAGGATTGGAAAATGGTACAATACTTGTTAGTTTCGTATTAAAAAAATAAAAACTCACTCAAGTAACCATTTTACTCATTTAAAATGTTTTTTATTCGCACAAGCTTTTAAGAACAGCAATTTCAAGAACATTCAGATACATTTTTTTCTGATTTTTCTCATGATGGAAAGTTCTATATATATAGAATATATATAGAATATATATATATAGAAAGACAGTGTGAACTAATGTGGAAGTGTGGTAGGAGTTGAAAAACCGACATACTTCAGTACAAAATATGTTAATAGAGATTAGGTCGCCGTAAAGAGGCCATTAGGCGAACGCGAGCGACATCAACTCCACGCCCGCGCCGGATATTAGTGTAATGAAATATTATCCGCTTCATCACTGCATCCTTATCACTTACATGAAAAATGTCACGTGAATAAACCGCCACGGGACGTGAACGCAACGTAATTTGCAATGTTAACAACGTGAAATTAATTACGGCGGTAATTAATAATGGCTAATAGCTGCCTGTTGCGAAAACTCTACTTTGTTTGTTGTTCCGGAATACCGTGACAGCGGATTTTTTGTGAATTTCACATCAACCTGACAATTCAAATCATTCATTTTTATTTTTGTGTTCCTCTGCCCTCTACCCTTTTCTTTCTTCTCTATCCTTTTCCCATCCTCTCCCCCAATCCACGGTCTGCCGTGCCAATGAATGTGTGGCTAGGGGCGAGCTTAGTCGCAAGCGTGCCGACCGTCCCGGCATCAGGCTCCCCCGGGTACTATAATGCTTTACTTCAGCATGCGGGGCTCTGCTGGGGCTGACCGTCATCCTCCCTTGCGTCTTGTGGGATTCATTATGACAAATTTTCTTAAACCTAATTTGTTAAAAAATGACTGCGACGTGGTTCGCCACCTGGCACGTCCTGATTGCCACGAGGGCTCGAAGACTAACGAAGAGTCGTTTCGCTACGATGAATATAAGAAGAAGGATGGATGAAAACATGGATGAGTGTGGAAGAAGCAAGCAAGGTGTGCCGGGATCGTAGCGGATGGAGATCTATCGTCTTTGCCTACCCCTGCGGGAAATAGGCGTGACGATATGTATGTATTTTTGTATCGAATTGTTTGTTGAAATTTCATATCCTTTTTAATGGGAGTAGAAGGTAAATGATCGAGTCCGATACCTGATAGAAAGTAATTCACGCCACCCGGAGGACACCTGCAACACCAGCATTACGGAAATGTTGTTGACGGTTGAGGAATAAGTAGACTTTGTTCTGCTAAGGTTCAAAGTGGTGATGTGGAGTAAGAATTTATGGCAAAAACACAACATAAAAAAATATTTAGTGGATATGTTCTCTTTATTCAACTTTAATCACATTTTTGTACATAGGTACAGAATACAATGAGACCAATATATATCAATATTCTAGATCGTTCAGAGAGCTATGCTTGGAGTTTCTCTGGTAGATATGGTTCAGAATGAACAAATCCGCCAGGGAACTAAACTCACCGACATAGCCTTTCAAATTAGTAAACTGAATGCGATGGTCACGTTTGTCGGAGATCCGACAACCGTTGGAATAGACATGATGTTGATAATAAATATGCTCTTAACTTCGTACCACACACCACCGCTCTATAGAACCAACTACTTTTAGTAGTATATTTCAAACCGATATGACATTGGAACCTTCAAAAAACAAGCCTATATCATCATCAGCAGCCTGCGGCAGTCCACTGCTGGACATAGGCCTCCCCCATGGAGCGCCACCTAGCCTGATCTTCGGCTACACGCATCCAGTTTCTGCCAGCCGCCCTGCGCAGATCGTCGCACCATCTAGCCGGGGGGTGTCCCACACTACGTTTACCGAGACGCGGTCTCCACTCCAGCACTCGTCTGCTCCAACGATCGTCGGATCTCCGACAGACGTGACCAGCCCATTGCCACTTAAGTTTGCTAATTCGACCCTACACTTAAAGGTTTTTAATGAATTTGCAATTCGCTTGCGTTGATTGCTTTCCATCAGGCGACACGTTTGATCTTTTACATCCTTATCCTATAAAGAAAAGAATATAAATATAGCGCTGTTATTTCAGGTGAGGTGTACAATGCATACAGAGCGCGCTACGCGTCATTGCAAATCCCCGCACGCCGTGTGTGTACCGAAACGGTCGTGCCTCAGTTTTATCCGTCATCACTCGCGGCGTTTCCCCGAGCTCAATGTTGAATAGTTCATGGGGGCGGGTCGCAATGGGAATTTGTATGGCGTGAAAACAACTCGGATTTCTCCCGAAAGCTTCCCGCCTATTGAAATGTTTATCTGCAGACGCCGACTCACTCGATCCTCATCGTATTTTTTATCGCGCAAGAGATTCGCTCCCCGGACGGCCCCATTTTTACACTTTCGCTCGTGCGAACATTCGTAACTTATGAAAGAAGTTGTGATGTATTGACTAGAATATGTGATTATACACAATGGACGTCAAGCGAGTCGAGATCAAGCGGAAATATTTCGCCGTGATTATATCGACGTTTTATTGTTGTCCTTTTTGTGTCACGTATTCGGAGATATATGGAAACCTTGGTGCGTTCTCGATAAAATATTGTAGCGATATTTTGTTTTTGTAATGATTTCTTTATGTTTCGTAGGGCTGGGAACGTGGTACAGATGGATGAGGCTAGAGTACCGAAACGCGTACTCGAAGGCAAACCAGTTGGCCGTAGAAGCTGCGGAGGGCCCAAGCTCAGATGGCTAGATGCAGTCGAGGACGACTTAAATGCAATCGGTGTGAGAGGCTGGAGGGAAAAAGCTTAACGATGATCGGACTGGAAAAATTTACTGGACCAGGCTGAGGCACACCCGCGGCTATAATGCCTTGATGATGATGATGAATGATTTATCGACTATTGTAGATTTTTTCATTATAATTACAATCCAGCCATGATCTAATGAGAAGCTAAATTGGGGAAAAAATTGTATGTTAAAATATATAGGTTATAATGAGAAATAAATGAATGTTTGTTTTATAAAAAAATATTGAAAATTCGGATATATTTTAACATATATGTGAACCTTACCTCCCTGGTCCTAGTCTAATACCTAGCCAAACTCTAGGATTGACGAACTCTGTATACCTTTTTACAACCCATATATGCCCCACTGATGGGCACGGGCCACTCCATTTCTGGTGGGAAGGACAACATATCACACTTGTCGAATGCAGGGTAACCAGACGCGGAATACATATCTGTAGGCCATATAAATTGCAATTCCGATGCAGAAATCGAACCCGCGACCATTGACGGTGGCAGTAACACATATGAGCCCATTGGTCGTCCTTTACTTTATAGTTTTTCGTTATGTTGCTATTTCGTTGATGGGAATTTTGTTTCCTTGTTCAACGCGTCAAGAGCACGTGACGTCTGACAGATTTATGTACGCGCAACGAACGAAGAATGGCTATGTATTTGATGTATGTATATATTACAGTTATTTTATAACGAAAACTAAAGTAAATGAAATAATATATAATATGTATTATTATATAAATCCATCATAGGTAGCGGTAGAGCCACGCTGCTGACAAATACTTTGTCAAGAATGGCAAATTGTTTGTCTGTAACATGAATGGGCCGGTTCGGGGAAATACCACACTCCCGCAGAAAACCGGCGTCTGAGTGGTAGCTTAGCTACCGCGCTTCGTCCAGTGAGCGGTTGAGTTCCGGAGGCCCTGTCCCCCCCCCCCTTCCCTCTATCCTCTCCTATAATAACACTTGCCTTTAAGGCCGGCAACGCTTCTGTACTGCCTATGGCACTGCGTATGTCTATGGGCGGTGTTGATTGCTTTCCATCGGGTGACACGCCTATTCATTTGTCTTCCTACCCCATAAAAACAATATTACTCCCATGAAATTAGCTAAGCCTTTCAAAAATATAAACTCAGGCAAAGGAATTGAGAAATAAATTGACAAAATGTAAAAATGACCATCTTATTCACAAGCTTAAAGCAATTCAGAACGTAATAGATAGAATTATGCTCGAAAAGAATTTCTAGAGAATCAAAATTGAGAAGAAGACATTCTAAAGAATGAAAGCCACTGAAATATCAGAGCTTTTTGAGGTAGCAGATTGAAGTTTATTAAAGAATGGACTGGTAGTGGAAACCACGTCTTTGCTGGAATGGAGACCTGAGGAGGAGTCTTGGCAAACGTGGTGCTGGATACAGGTGCTAGACCACACATGAATCGGTAGAGTCAAGTTCTGTGCAGGATAAGTGAAAGATAAACGTAGAATTAAATCGATTCGCGCTGATGATGAAATCGAAGAATATACATATGAGCCAAGAATGATATATACATCAGATAATAATAATACTATGTTAATTAATGTTTAATTTTAAATAGAACTGGTGTGACGGATTTTTCCCGCCAACTTACATGAGTGACGTTGTGTTTTTAATTAATTTTTTTGATCATATATTATTATCAGTTATATGGTTTAATTGTAGTGGCGTATTATACAATATAGTTCGATTAAGGTGTATAAGTGATGAGATATGAAATAAATGCGTGTATCGTGACTTTTTAAGTTGACTGAGAAAGTCCATAAAAAGGTTTTGGTAAAATAGCCCTCGTTTTATCAAGACGTAATGTGACTAGCTGATTAGACATTTCAAGAGCTTTGATGTTATTCCATTTTACGTGACATTGGCATAATAGTTGTAATTAATTGCCACCAAAGAAAATAAAAGAAAACTGGTATGATGTAAATAGAAAAAAATTGTATGCGAAGCGAAGTTACGTACATACGAATCCTATGATTTATTTATTATCTATGCAATGTAACTTCCGGTATGTGATTTATTACCTTTAAGACATCGAGTAATGTAGCACCCGGGCGTTCTGTGTGTAAATGGCTGTGTGTTTGACAGCAAACGATGTTATGTACAATTTCGAGTGCTGTGTATTTTACGTTATGAAATGGGGCCAGCCGATTTCTTCCCGTTAGTTACGTATGAAGGGACTATAGTAAGCAAGTACTAGTGTGGGGTAGCAATCTTTACTGGAGCAATAAAAATCAGTTCGCGTTCTCCAATTCAACTATGCTATCAAGCACGAAGATTTTGGTGATACCCGTCAATTTTGAGATAGGTCAATGTTCAGCTGTGGATTGTTACATCTGTATTGATGATATTGTTGTTAGTGATGACGATGGGTAGCTGGGCAACGGTGTTAAAAGGAGCAATGCCTCAGGTACGGTGATTGCGACAATTTCTTCGCATTTGATATCCTATAGATACCGTCTATTGGCAGAATCAGGTTACTAAATAAAAAAATAAATAAAAAACTACATAGGATATAAATAAAAGTCAATAGCTTTTACAAAGGATGGAATTGCGGGTATTATTTTATAAAAAAATTTTTCGTCTTCATGAAAACGATAAATTAAAACTTTTACCACAAAATTCTTACAGGCACATACACATTCACACACACATACACACACACACTCATGTTTTGTTTATTTATATATTATAATATTATTAAGGTTTTAATTTTAGCTTTTGTAAAAAAAAAATGTGTCATAAATTAAGTTGTTCTATTTTTATTATACACACACACACACACACACACACACACACACTCACACATACACACACATCTGCATACATACAGATCATATTATTAATAATTAATTACCTTACTTGATCCATTTTTTATTATTATTAGTGTTAAATTTTATTTTATTTTCTCTACTGTTTTGATATTTATGTTATAACATTGTATTATTTATGAAGGGAAGAGCCCAGTTTTCCATAATACAGGGAATCCTAATGTAGGATCTAGTATCCTGTAACATATGTAAACATTTTGAAAATAAGGTATTATTATAATTAAAAAAAAAATGTTGACCGCCACGTCAGGCATGATCTTGGGCTCTAGCCACAGGATTCCGTGCCACTCGCTGAAGTAGTGACGACAACATTCACCTGTATATTTTCATAAATAAAATAAAATAAATAAATTCAAAAAAAGCTTAGACTTGTTATTTTGAAGTACATCAACTCATTTGCAGTGCCTGCGATGTTGAAGATGTCAATGGACAGCGTTGATTACTTTCCATCAGGCGACACGCTTGCTCGTTTGCCCTCCTATCCCATAAAAAACAATTTTTATTTTTTATTATATATTTACGCCTATCCCCCGCAGGGGTTGGCAGAGACCACAGAGCTCCATCCGCTGCGATTCATCGCAGCGAAACAGCTCGTCATTGGTCGCTTTATGCCCTCGTGAGAATCAGGACGTGACGGGTCCACGGCGAACCACGTCGCCGTCATTTTCGACAAATTAGGTATATTAAATTCGTCTTTAGTGAATCCCACGAGCCGCAAGGGAGGATGGAGGTCAGCCCCAGCAGAGCCCTGCATGCTGAGGTAAGGCACCATAGTACCCGGGGGAGCCCGATCCCGGGACGATCGGCACGCTTGCGACTAGGCTCGCCCCTAACCACGCATCCATTGGCACGGCAGACCGTGGATTGGCGGATAAAAAACAAATCTTTACAAAATAATAATATGAAAAACTACGATTAAAAAAATGTGAAGCAATCTCGACGGGAGAGCTACGAGGCCATTACATAAGACAGTAGTGAGGTAGTATGTGGTATTTGGAGAACGCTAGTAGTTGGGGCGTATAAATCAGAAACTTGCTGTCCCCGCTATCGGCCAACAATAGACCGGCTCCGCTATTGGCGCTAATAGAGCCTGCCGATCGTACAAATAGAACTTTATTACATCGCAATTTATTAATCGATTTGCAGCAGATTGGAATTTAGGATAGATGAAGATTGGAAAATTGAAAGAGGCCGCTATTTCAGAAACTTTCACAGTGCCTTCACTTGTGTGCTAGTCAATCGTTTTAAACCTAATATATCTTACAATCAATGGTCTTATGTTTTTTTATAAATCTACACTAAAATTACTTTTTTTATGGGATTCGAAGGGCAAGCGAATCATCTGAAGGAAAGCAAACAACGCCGCCCATAGACAACCGCGACACCGCAAGAGTCACGGAAGCGTTGCTGACCTTTTAGGTCAGTTAGGACCTTTTCGGTTGTCTTCCGTAGAGTCTACTATACCTGAAGATGCCACGTGTTGGGGCGAAACACGTGTCGTTTACAAGATGGAAAAGTGATAGTGTGTGTTTGGCGTTGTGTATAGTGGTTGGTGGGTGGAGAGTTGATGGCCAATTTCCGGTAAGTTTTTGGTTTAAGTTCCAAATAAATCCACTAAACTCAACGGAAAGACACACATTATTAATTTTCTGTTATTGTTTTGCTTGTCGCGGATCTTAGCTAAGTAAAACTTTTGACTGTCCATATAGTGATGGATGGACCTTTTAGGTATATGTAGGCTTGTTTTTTGAAGGTAAATACGAGTATTTTGTCAATAGTATGTCGTCAAATTTGATAACGTGAATATCTAATACCTTTCAGGCCTATATCTATCCGGGAATATCTTTCGCCTATCCGGTAGTTATGGTATTGGTACACGGGTACGCGACCCCGAGCTACTATCGTATCACACCTTGTCTTCCGTTGCGGTAGTATCATATTCCCATCATCCTGTCTAACCTTCCCTCCTCTCCCCTGCCTACCCCCTCCCATGATGCACTGCCTATGGCGCTGCGGTCTATGGGCGGCGTTGGTTGCTTTCCATCAGGTGACACGCCTGCTCATTCACCTTTCACTTCCATATAAAAAAGCGCAGCACTACCATTTAAAACTTTGAAGGTGAATTCATTTGTGAATTTCAGTTTTGAAGCCATAACTAAACAATAAGCCAATTTTGAACAGAGATTTAAGTTTATAAAGTATTTAAGCTGTGAATGGAGTGCGCTGGGCAAATACCGGCAGCCGTATATAAGATTTATCCAGGCGTCGCGTCGCCATGATTAGTGCGCATTAGAGAGTTAGATAATATGCCCTAACTTCTGCAATATGTGAAAACCGGTCGCGGCGCTGTTGAGCCTGCAATTTATTGGCCGAACCGAACCGTTCTATAATACGATCGCTTCACACGTGTCAAACAATACAGGTAAAAAATACTTTTATTTTTATGTGAAACATATTATCGCATGGTATGGGAATGAAATCTTAGACCAATACGTCGTCTCGATTCAGTCTACGCTCCTCTCCACTCGACTCTATATTAAGACACTCACACGTGACTGTCAGCATACGGTAAACACAGAGCCGACGTCTCGATTCAGGCCACGGTTCCCTTCACTCGAGTCTATACAGGGATACTTATACGTGGCCGTCAAGCATACAGTGCGTGGTGCGTGGGATGAAGTTTTGCGAAAAACGCACTTTTCACGCTCCGCTAGAGTCTACTATACCTGAAGTTGCCTTGAGTTGAGGCGAAACACGTGTCGCTCGTAAGGTGGAAAATTGGTAGTGTGTGTGTTGTTGTGTATATTGGTTGGTGGGTGGATAGTTGCTGACGGCCGTTTTTCGGTTAGTTTTAATTTAAGTTCCAGGTAAATCCACTTCATTCAGCAGGAAAACGCACATTTTTAATTTTCTATTGTTGTTTGCTTGTCGCGGATCTTAGAAAGGTAATAGTTTTGACTGTCCACGCAGGGTATGGGAATGAAATCTTAGACCAATACTTCGTCTCGATTCAGGCTACGGACCGTAGCGGATGGAGGTCTGTGGTCTATGCATAAGTATACGGGAGACAGGCGTTAAAATATGTCAGCGACGTGGTTCGCCACCTGTCACGTCCTGATTCCCACGAGAGCGAGAAGTGACTAACGGAGAGCCGTTTCGCTACGATGAATATGAGTGGAAGGATAGATGAAAAGATGGATAAGTGTGGAGGAAGTAAGGAAGATGTGCCGGGATAGTAGCCGATGGAGATCTGTGGTCTCTTCTACCCCTACGGGAAACAGGCGTGACAATATGTATGTATGTACGAGTATGAAATTAGTTTAATGATATTACAATAATTGTTATATTTGGTACAGAATGCGGAACTGAGCAAAGCTGAACAGAGCACCTACTTTTCTCCCACGGAGACAAAGTAATCAGACAAGTCACCTGAAGCTTTTGTCTGCCGGATATAAAACGTGAAACTTACGAGGGCTCTCAAACAATTTCGCTGCAACGCTGACAAGAATGTATTTAATGAGATTGCTTGAAGGCCTTACAACTTTGTACCTTCCTCTATTGTCCGTACACTGACTGGATCCACTTAGCTTTATTATCCCTCCTCCTGCTGCGCTGCATACAAAACGAACTCCGCTGAAATTAGCAGGGTGTACAGGACTCCGACGTTTATCTATTTCTTCGCTTGAATCTGAACCCCGTTGTTGATTCTCCCTTACAACTTGCATTTTGCAATCTGTCTTTGAAAATGTTACTTTCATTCTGGAATTAAATGTTATTTCTTTGATATATCCAGCTTTCATTTTAAATGAATTCAATCTAAAACAAACATCGTTTCGTTAATTTTGAATTAGTTTGTTACGTGTATTTCAGTTTCAATTTTGTAAGTCTATTATGTATTTTTTTTATGGGATAGAAAGGCAAACGAGCATGCGTATCACCTGATGGAAAGCAATCAACGCCGCTCATAGACATCTGCAGCGCCACAGGCAGTCCAGAAGTGATGCAGGGCTTTCAGAAGTGTCGTTATGGGAGGGGAAGAAAGAAGGGGTGAGTGAGGGGGATGACTTTAGGCCTCCGGAACTCAACCGCCCAACGCCCGAAATTGACCAAATTGCTGAAGGTTTTAAGAAAGGCCAGGTCAAGAGTATCCTTAACTGGCGGGCTTACATGAGGAGAGTAATGAGTGTGGAGGAGGCAAGTAAAGTGTGCCGGGATCGTAGCAGATGGGGATCTGTGTTCTCTGCCTACCCCTACGGGAGACAGGCGAGACGACATGTATGTAGGTTAATACAATATAAAAACAAATTAAAATATAATTAAATTATAATCAAATTAATTTGAACTATGTATATCAAAGTTGTACACGCATTCTACTTGTTTTTTTTATGAAAATCTTTTAAAAGTTTTATCGAATCCCCCAGCACACTTTTATACTTTTCATTCCGAAGTTATAAATACTTGGCAAGATTGTACTTCGGGATTTAATTTTTTTATATTTACATTTACGCTGTTCCCGGGGAAAAGTTCCGCCGCCTGCCTACTTCATTCAACATATTCTATAAATAATTGTGATTGTATAAGGAGGTTCTTGGTAAAAATTCTAAAGTGGGACAGACTACACACGAACCTTTTTCGGATTAAGATTTCCATGAGATATTAATAAATTTATAATAAAGCGAGTCTGCTTCCTTTTTCTTATTTTTTACTCATTTTGTGAAATGACACAACTAAAGTGGTAATGAACCGATCACGTTTGTCGGAGATCTAAAAACTGCTACGGTGAAATCCGCGTCTTGGCAAAGAAAGTGTAGTTTGTAATATGTTGTTAGATTAAACTTAAAGGTTTAGTATTTGTGTCTTATTCGCCAGAGAACCTTATTAATAAACTAAAGTGGCAATGGGCCGGTCACGTTTGTCAGAGATTCGACAACTGCAGGAGCAGACGTCTGCTGGAGTGGAGATCGCGTTTTGGCAAACGTAATGTTGCACGCCCCCTTAAATAGATGATGCAATAACCTACTTAGGGCGGCTGATAGACGCTGGATGCGTAAAGCTGATGACTGGGCTAGGTA
The DNA here is from genome assembly GCA_031353405.1 of Baronia brevicornis. Taxonomy (NCBI): domain Eukaryota; kingdom Metazoa; phylum Arthropoda; class Insecta; order Lepidoptera; family Papilionidae; genus Baronia; species Baronia brevicornis. The sequence goes on from JASFAT010000403.1 coordinate 296,235, forward strand.
GCGTTTTTTAAAGAGGCTTATTTTCACCAGTGGACTGTCACGGATTGATTGAAGATAGTTCAGGCTCGAAATGTTAAGAGATTTTAGTAACTAACTATGTTGGCGCAGCGACCCAGAATGGATCTTGGCCTCCGAACAGATCTTACGCCACCGCGCCCTGTCCTGCACCACCTCCTGTCAGTTGCAAATTTGAAGGTTGCGCAAGTCATCCTCCACCATGACATCCTCTCTCCAATAACACCTGGGTCTCTACAGGACGTTAGTAGCTGAAGGCAGGCTAGATCGTGTACTTTGAGCAGACCTATGTTCACTGGGATACCTTAAAGATGATAATTTCTGTATTTCTAATATTCAATTCGACATCGCAACTTTTCATGGTGATGAAACGAAAATAAAAATGCGACACATTTTTTAAAGCAAAAAAAAAACTAGGTATTTCGTTTTTATTTTTCGCAGCAAAGCAACAGTTAATCATAACAATCAAATCAAAGATTAAAAGTTATCGTTCACGGCAACGGGTAATTAAGTTGTATCGCTTCGTGTATTTATAAAAAAGTTTGAGCGTTCAACTTGTTTATCGAATTACAATCTACAATGAAGTTTTGCAAAATTTGCTCAAGTGATGATAAAAGATTTAAAGGCGTGAGTTTATTTATGTAGAGTCACTTAACAAGTTGATTATGACAAATATAATAATTTGCTTTAAACATATTTATTTATTACAACCGGATTTTTTTTTCGATTTCAAATCGAAAAAATGCTGAAATCTAGCATCTGATGACCCAAACCAATGTAATAGGAGTGACTAAGGCTCACCGACTTCGTTGGCTGAGCCACGAGGATGGGGGAGGATCGCGTAGTCAAGAGGGCGTATGTGGGTCGCCCAATTGAACGACGTCCTGTGGGGCGCCCCAGGTACCGCTGGAGAGACATGATCGAAGATGATTTGCGCAAGCTTCAAGTCTGTAATTGGCAGGAGGTGGTGCAGGACAAGGCACGGTGGCGTAAGATTTGTTCGGAAGCCAAGATTCATTTTGGGTCGCTGCGCTAACAAAGTTAGTTAGTTACGATCGGATTATCTCAAGAAATAGTATATTCTCTAGTAGTAGTAAAACCTTTAGATTAATAGTGGTAGAGCCACACTGCAGACGAATACCTTTGTCAAGAATAGCATATTATTTGTATGTAGCATGAACGGGCCGGTTCACCTGGGAAAGTACCTCACTCCCACAAAAAACCAGCGTTTGAATGGTAGCTTAGCTACCACGCTTCGTCCGGTGAGCGGTTGAGTTCAGGAGGTGCCACATCCCGCATTTTGAATATTAAGTTTTCAAATGAAGATTCCAACACCTCGAATGTGAGTTATTTAGACATATAATTTCTACTTCATAGCTAAAGACTATAATTTAATATGATGGAATATTTCAAAATAATAATTTCAAAGCAGCAAGCAAGCAAGCAGCAGCAAGCAACATTAAGGGGGTATAATTAGATTCATGTACATATCTTTCTTTACCTATTTTCATTTTGAAAGTTACGTTCCTGAAACGCTAATCTCTGAAGTCATTAGCAATGCGCTGCTCTTACCATCCCAAACAATCTCAGAACTTGCTACAGCTGTCTCAAGTATTGGAGAGATCTTGTGAGTTACTTTTGATTAAATATCGATATACAAATGGAATGAAATGATTTACATAGAGTTTAGAATCACCTTAATATGAGTGTCAGTTGAACTCATAACTTTTTCTTTGTAACTAGTCCATATAGGACTAGTTGTGTTCCAACTAACTACACACAGAATTATCTCAGCTTGCCAAATACCTATTTCTTATAATCCAATTTGATATAAATTCATATATCATAAATAGTTAACATTCTTAATAATGCTACGCCTTCCAGTCTTCTTCATTTTTACAAAGCGGCCATTGCATACCGTTAGGCGATCTGTTTCGTTGATTCTTTCATAAAAAAACTAATACAATTTTATGGACAGTCAAAAGTTTTACTTAGCTAAGATCCGCGACAAGCAAAACAATGAAAGAAAATTAATAATGTGTGTTGTTCTGTTGGGTTAAGTGGATTTATTTGGAACTTAAACCAAAAACTTACCGAAAATCGGCCATCAATTCTCCACTCACTAACCACTATACACAACACCAAACACACATTATCACTTTTCCATCTTGTAAACGACACGTGTTTCGCCCCAACCAACACGAGGCATCTTCAGGTATAGATAGTATACTCTACGGAAGACAACCGAAAAGTCTTAATAAGTAACTCCACTTAACCCAACAGAAAAACACACATTATTAATTTTCTGTTATTGTTTTGCTTGTCGCGGATCTTAGCTTAGTAAAACTTTTGACTGTCCATATAGTGATGGATTTCCGCAAAGTAACGCCTGACTCCATTACTAGTACAATTTTACTAACATTTATAATGGTAGCCTTTAATAATCGCTAGTTCTATAGGGTGTTGAGTGGCAGACTTAAGTTTTTTTATGGGGTGGGTAGGCAAACCATCGGGCGTGTCACCCGATGGATAGCACCCAACGTCGCCCATAGACATTCGCAGCGCCATAGGCAGTGCAGAAGCGTTGCTGGCATTTAAGAAAAGTATCGTCATGGGAGCGGGAGAAGGAGGGAGGAGAAGGAGAGGGAGAAGCTGGGGGTGGGGGTTTATCCTCCGGAATTCAATGGCTTATTAGACGAAGCGTGGCAGATAAGCTACCACTCAGACGCCGGTTTTCTTGACAAAGTATTCGTCTGCAGCGTGGCTCTACCACTAGATCGAATAATCAATAAATGGACATTGTTGACCACGACCATTGTTGACCACGGAGCTAGTTCGCAATTTCTTTCGCAGCAAATTAATTAGCCGTATCGGCGATATCCTCTGGTTTCGTAGGTCGCCAATTTAACTTAAAAGTTTATGAAACAAACCCGATGATCATCTCAGCGCTAAAAAGAAAATATCATCCGCGAGTTTAACGACATCCTGAGGTCACTATTTCAGATTATTAATGAAGTCAGGCGTTACTTTGCGGAAATCAATCACTATATGGACAGTCAAAAGTTTTACTTAGCTAAGATATGTTTTATGTGTTGGATGAAGTGGATTTATTTGGAATTACCGAAAATCGGCCATCAATTCTCCATCCACCAACCACTATACACAACACCAAACACACATTACCACTTTTGCCATCTTGTAAACGACACGTGTTTCGCCCCAACATGAGGCATCTTCAGGTATAGTAGACTCTACGGAAGACAACCGAAAAGTGACCCGCCATTACAACGGGCGCCTTATATAAACAACCCCCACCCACAATGTAAGAAAGAAACAGGTGTATCAAAACATACGTCACCACTTATTATTTGGTAAATATGACACATTTATTTTATTGTATTAAACGAATTCAAAACTTTTTTAAGAGAATATATTCAAAAGAGGAGAATTTACAATATTTATTTGATCCACTTCATCCAGCAGAAAAACACACATTATTAATTTTCTGTTATTGTTTTGCTTGTCGCGGATCTTAGCTAAGTAAAACTTTTGACTGTCTACATAGTCACTACTTCAGCGAGTGACACAGAATACTGTGGCTAGATGCCCGACGTGGCGGTCAATATTTAAACGAAATAATTTCTAAAAAACGAAACCCGCACTTCTCTTCTTCGTAAAAGTTATTGAATTCTATTTATATCCTTTGTATAATAGTTTTTTATTGTTCATGTTTGAAATTCTGGACACCCTGTAGCAACCCATTTAATAGCCTAACTTGGAAAATTTGTATACTATATCTAAATTGGGAGTTAAGTCACGAAGGGCGCGCCTATAAACACGATGTTCACTTAACTTTATTGGAGAGTGAATAATATATCGGCGAATGTTTGTGATTCCATTTGAACGGGTAGGTACGAAGCGGGTGATCAATCATGGGGTAATATTGTGAAGCGTCACGCCGTCACCGTGACTTCCCATCGCTCAAACTAAACACCATAAACATTTGTTTAGTTCAACTAATATCTTTATTTTAATTAAAATATTTTTATTGACTTTGTTACTTGTTTACTTGTTCACCATATATGTATACATTTTGTAATAGATTTTGAGCTAATTTTGCGATAAGCTAGAGACTTGAAAAGAAAAGTTGAGAGTACTTTTTCTTCTTTAAGCTCATGTCCTCCTCTCATCAGTTTATTGATTTCTTTTTCCCTCTCTTTACCATAGTTTATCTACATATATTGCATTCAATAGTGATCTCGTGGTAACGCCTTCTTTGTCCCAGAGTTTATATAAAATCATCTATTGACAATTTGTTAAATCAATTTTATCCTATAACAGGATACATTTTATAGATAACTATGGGTCATTTATATGCATATGATCCAAAATTTTATTAGAACTTGGATTATTCAACATATATATTCAGTATATTAAATAATGGAGTCAGGCGTTACTTTGCGGAAAGACAGTCTTCCTTAGAGTCTACCTGATGATGCCTTGTGTTGAAATGAAACACATGTCTTGTACAATATGGAAAAGTGGTAGTGTGTGTTTGGTGTGGTTGGGAGATGGAGAGTTGCTGATGGCCATTTTCTCGGTAAAATTTAGTTTAAGTTCCACATAAATCCGCCACTTCCAGTAGAAAACACACATTATTATTTTTATTTGCTTGTCGCGGATCTTAGCTAAGTAAAAGTTTTAACTGTTCGACACGTTGTATATTGAAAAAAATATATAATTATTTTACTGTCTTATGGTTAAGTTTTAAATACCGAAAAACCTTACGAATTTCGAAATATACCGAGCGTAAGCCTAGTCTATATAAGGTTTTACTCCACGTATGAGCAAAATAACGCCAATCCATCAATTTTCGAAGCTGCCACATATTGCGCTGTGAAATTAGTTAGTATCGCAGCCTTGCCACCTGTGTTTCTATGTTCATCTCGACATCAATCTCTCTCAATAATTTAATTTCTTCTTCTTTCTGACTTTCACCCACGACACCAACACGCACACACACCCCGCCTCTAGCCGAGCACCTGGAGTAGGGAATACTTCTACACCGGCCGTTTACATGAGATTTTCTCACGTATCACGGTCGGTCCACATCCCCTTGATCTTAGTGTCTAGGATACACACATGTGTATTGAACGGTAGCTGAGCTACCGCGCTTCGTCCCGTGAGTGGTTGAGTTTCGGAGGCCCAATCCCTCTCTTCCGTTCTTCTTCCATAATTTCTTACTTTTCTAACTTACCTTAAAGGCTGGCAACACTTCTGCACTACCTACGGCACTGCGGATGTCGTATGGGCGGTGTTGGTTGCTTTCCATCACGTGACACGCCTGCTCGTTTGCCTTCCTATCCCATAAAAAAGCAATCAAGCAAACAAATACGCGTTTTACCTCGTGGTTAGTGATCACCACCCCCCATAGACATCCACAACACCGGAGAGAGATTCACAAACGCATTGCCGGACTTTTACGGGCGCACAAACTTGCCTCTTAAATAATTAAAATAAATAACTGATTAAACATTATTCGCTTTTAAGTTTTACGGTTGAGCTCTAGAAGACAACAAAAGCACTCGTGAACGGTAAATCTCAGCTCGGCAAATTGAAAATTTGTAAAACTAGACGTAACAAAGTTATCAAGGTGTTAAAAGAGGTAAAATTTTTAACCAATTTTCATATCTCGTTTTGTAGGGAACTTCGCGAACTTTGGTTTAATTTTATTTTTGCGTTCGTGCCGTGTGGGAGTTTTCAATTTGCTACCCGTAATGCTCTGCAAGGGAACCGCAACCGAGTTGGCTGTACCCACCGTTGTTTTGTGCCGAACAATATTAAAACTAGAAATTACCGAAGGAGTAAAAGTTATGTCTTGTATATTCCAGTAAGAATAACACTATTTTTATTTGAATTAAATTATGTTAATTTCTCTGTATTAAAATATGTTTTTAATGGTATAGCTTTAGTAGACATTTTGTGGTCCTTCGAGCCGGATTTCTTTTTCCGGAATATTTTTTGTATGTGTGTCACCAGATGGAATGCAATCAATGCCGGCCATAGACATTGCTACACCATAGATATCATAAATGCGTTCGTTTTTTTTGCGTCAATATTTTTGCCATTCAAGTCATAAACGGCTAGACTAATTTTGATGAAATTTTTGTGTGTGTGTAATTGGTCCTGTGGATGGTTTACATTCACGATTGTACTCGGTAGGTGGCATTACAATCGGTTTCTAAGTTTTTTGTTATTTTTAAGGCAAGACAACGTCTGTTACATACATACATATCATCACGCCTGTCTCCCGTAGGGGTAGGCAGAGACCACAGATATCCATCTACTACGATCACGGCATGCTTTCCTTGCTTCCTCTACACTCATTACTCACCTCGTGCAAGGCCGCCGGTTAAGGGTACTCTTTACCTGGATTTTCTTTAACACTTTATGTTTTCTGTGGTCTTCCCCACCGATCCTTCCATCCATATTCGCAACGTAAATTTCTTTTTCCAGTCGTCTTTCATCCATCCTCTCTATGTGCCCAAACCATTTAAGTTATGAATGGGATGCTCCCTTAAATTTTGTGACGTCTGTTAGTTCCATTATTTACATATATTAATGGACATTTAAACGATTAGATTTATTTTTACTTATATATGAATTAAGGCCACGGAAAATAAAAAGTTACTAACCTTAAAGATAAAACCTTATAGCAAAACTTTATAAAAGTCGATGAAGAAAAGTAGAAAAAATATGTTGATACACCGATGATTACGTAAGGGCCTTTTTTGTCTGTACGCATTTACACGAAGTCAAAAGAGGCATTAGTATGGTGAGATTTAGTTTGCACGTTCCGGCGATAAAAAACTTCCGAAAGGTTATTCCTTATCTGCTCCTTTTAGTTGTACAACTTTGTTACACGCTTAAAAAATACATAGAATATTTTAAAGGTGTTTTTTTGCAAGATAACTTATGGCTTCTTTAACGTGGGAATTTCACTATGATATTATACAAAGTACATAGTATTCGTGACGTATGATCTCAATATATAAGGTTGAAATCCAAATTACAAATCAGCGTGACCTTCAACCGTAAATCGACACTCGCCTTTTTCTCGCGCACTACGTCACTCCTATTAGCTCCCCCAATTAATAAACACATTATTAACATAATATTGACATAGAATCCCATCATTATTCCGGCATTAAATTGACAAAAATTTTGTGGTCCTTCGAGCCGGATTCTTTTTTTTTTCTATGTAGCGTTTGAAGAACTTTTAACCAAATTTTTTTAATATTTACGGACTAAATTTAATTATATGTTTTACACCAATCTGTAGTAGAGTCTACTACACCTGAAGATGCTTCATGTCTAAGCGGAACGCGTTGTCTTTGTGGTGAAGAATTGCAGTGTGTGTTTAACGTCATAATGTTGGTGACCATAGTTAAATGCTGGAGGATTTGTTGACGGCCGTTTATCGGGAAGAATTAAGGGTAGGCAGAGACCGCAGATCTATATTTGCTATGATTTCGGCATACTTTCCTTGCTTCCTTCACATTCATCACTCTCCCCATATAAGCCCGCCGGTTAATGGAACTCTTGACCTGGCCTTTCTTAAAAACTTCGGCAATTTGGTCAAGGTATGTTTCCTTCGTCTTCCCTTACCGACCCTTTCTTTCATTCATCCTCTCTAAGTGCCTAAACCATCTAAGCATCTTTTGTCTTTTTGTCACAACTTACAAGACAAGAAGATATATTATAATATTAAAGGAGCGAATGTTTTTATGACTGATTATTAGCTAAAAGCACTTTAATACATACTCTTCGTAAATATCACTTCGAGTTTGCTGTTGTTAAAAAATTATTATCTAAATAAAAGGCTTGCATCACCATAAATTTTATTTACACAATGCTATGATAATCATAATGCATTTTTATTGTTATATAAAAGTGAAAAGCTAGGCTTGTATAAATATATATTTACTTCACAAAAAGAAAGCAAATTTTATTTGTAATATTAAAGAATACTTTTCTTATGGGATAGGAAGGTAGACGAGTAGACGTGTCACTTGATGGAAAGCAATCAACTTCGCCCATTAACATCCCCAGTGCCATAGGCAGTGCCGACCTTTAAGGAAAGGTCGTTATGGAAGGGAGAAGGGGGGTTAGGCCTCCGGAACTCAACCGGATGAAACGCGGTAGTTAAGCTACCACTCAGACGCCGGTTTCCTGCGAGAGTCTGGTAATTCTCCTTTCTTGACAAAGTATTCGTCTGCAGCGTGGCTCGAGTGGCTGGAGTTGTCTCTGAGTAAGTGGCTAAAAAATAAATTAAAAATAGCTCTGTTATTTCTCAGATTGTAAGGTTTCTCTAACTCGTAACCTTAACCAGTATGTTCCTCTATCAAAGAAACGACTGAGACAATAACAAAAGTAGGTAGTATAAGAACAGGTAGAAAAGACATTGAAAGTATCACTTTAGTAGTTTTATCTGTAACATGGTTATTAGGTGGTGATCAATCATCGATGACCAAGATCTCACCGAACGGCTATATTCCTTGGCATTGTGGATATACACTTCATCTCTTAGTAATTTTTAACTATTTTTCAATGGGGAGTAGTTCCGAGGAACTGTACAGAAGAATTTCACCCACTGAATTTCACCACCGCATAACGCACCACGAAGAAAAGAGTCTTCCACCATCTGGATAAATGGCGATCCAGTACGGTGCGTTTTACCCGAGACTTCTTTCCACGCAACACTACCCCATTACTACTATGGAACCAGTTACCTCCAGCGGTGTTTCTGAATCGATACGACGTTGAAATTTAAAAAAAAACAAGCCTTTACATTTCTTTAAGGCTGGCAACACTTCCGCAACTCCTATGGTACTATGGATGTCTATGGGCGGCGTTGATTGTTTTGTGATGCATCTTTCATCTGCATTCTTATCCCATAAAAAACACATATTCTTGTTGCTGTAATAATCGTGTTGCTAAATGTAAACTGATTTCTAAAAAGAGCAATAAATTGATAGGTCCACACAATCTTTGTAATAACTACAAACTTTATTGTATGCAATGTGGTAAAAGTATTCATTTAATTATTGTCGTAATTTGGTTTAATATATCTTAAAAAACATTGCTCGAGAGGAAGAAGATACACACGTAGAAGGATATATAGACAATAAAACGATTTTGCGCCGTGAGTACACAAAAAGGAAAGCAGGTGGGTTGTGTATGGGCGTTGCCTTGTTAGCATACGACGTGGATAACAAATCGCATCAGATTGTTATCCACAGACAACGGTTTGTGTTTGTGGTTCATTTACATGAACAGACTCTATTTACATTTACTTCCGTAAACCATTCCATGATTTACATAATTGTCAATCACATTAT